>CAUYQG010115182.1:0-19810 GCA_963574415.1 Tarsius wallacei | reverse complement strand
AAAGCAAAAATAGCCGGGCTCGGTGGCTCAGCCTGTAATCTCACGCCTTGGGAGGCTGAGGTGAGTGGATTGCCTGAGCCCGCGGGTTTGAGACCCACCTGGGCAACTTGGTGAGACCTCATCTCTACAATAAATCAAAAATTTAGCCGGGCGTGGTAGCACGCGCCTGTAGTTCCAGCTACTTGGAAGGCTGAGGTGGAAGGATCGCCGGAGCCCAGCAGGTCGAGGCTGAGGTGGCCGGGAGCGGCCACTGCACTCCAGTCTGGGCGACAGAGTGAGACTACAACTCAAAAAAAAAAAAAAAGAAAAGAAAATGGTAACAAAAATTGGGTTCTGAAGAAAATTTGAGAATCAGGTGTAACATCCTCAATAAATATGAATGTATCTCCAAAAAGTTACAGTCACAACCATGAGTTAGGGGTTCAAATGGTACTGTCAAATCAAATGACATTCAATGGAGGAGAAGCTTTTTGTTTGCTTGCTAGTAGAGAGCAGGAGAGGTAGTGTTGCATGAGAGAAAGAAGAGCTTCTTTTTCAGAGAACTTTAAGGGATACTAATTTTTAGAGGAGGGAGGGTGGAGCTTTCTGTTAATGTGGAGAGAACATGAGAAGTAGAGTTATCCTTAAAATTCTTGATATTTCACCCCCCAACATGCCTCCCAAATTACCAGAGATTGTCAGATGCTGGCCAAGACTACTCTTCAACTTCTAAAGCAGTTGGAACATGAGAAAGGGCTCAGAAAAAGTCACGTTGTGAAATCTATGGAGAAATGCATATATGTGTGGTATGTTTCCTTTTGTTTTTCTCATTTTTCTTTCTAGCAATCACTATTTAATCACTATCTTTAAACTGTGCAGAAGCAGGATGTAGTGGAAAGGGATTAGACCAGAACTCTGACCTAGCCTTCCATACTTTTCTGAACAACCAGAGTTACAGAACTTAACATCAGAATAGAGGGTGGTATAAAAAGTTTTAAAAGTGGAACTGCTGAAGTAGCAAAAACCCTGGATTGTCCAATCCCTACGTTCCTGTATATTTTGTCTCTTCCCTTGGCCCCATTCAAATCTGGTTACTTTCACCAGAGACAATTAGACTCCCTTGCTATGCCCACTCAAATACTTGTTTTAACATATGGCAATTTAGATGCTGTTGCTTGTCTTCTTAAATGTCTCTCTAAGGCCATTTACTGTTTTTATGGCAAGCTTTAATGTGCTGCCATGTTTTCGGTATTTGACTGCCAGACATTATTTTAATACTGGCATATCTCTTGCAAGGAAGTAACCTGATTCATTATTATTAAGTTATCTTTTTTGGCAGTAAGTTCTGCCTGGCTCAAAGATTATGTAGAAGAAGAAGAATGTCCTTTCACAATCATAGTTGCCTCTTTGACATTTCTCTGATAAACTTGTTTTGTATTATCTCCTGTTTTCTTTGTAGAGCTTTTCTTCCAAGATTTCATTACAGCCAGGGTGACAAGAATTTTGTTGTTGTTGTTTAAGTAAGTTGGCATGTAGTAAATTGCCTCTGATAGAAGAAGAACTCAATCAAAACTGACATTGTCTGTCTAGTGTTTCACTAAAAGCCCGCTAGGTTGTGATATGTTTTAATGTTTAGACTTCAGTTCTGCAATGAACATTAAATCAACAACTCCAGTCGGCATACCAATTGAGGGAATTAGCACAGAGCTTGAAAACTCTTGAAAATAAGGTGTGACCCTACGAAGATAATTCTGGCTTCCAGGCTTTCATGGAGGATATATTAATTCATTAAATTATTCAAGCATGTTGCATACAAATCCTGACAGTGATTCCAAGGTTTGTTGTCTCTTATTAATCATTTTATTATTCATTTTATTCTTTCACTAGAGGCGTTAGAATATATGTGATTAATATCTTATTTTTATTGTTCTTGTAAGCAATGTTCATTGGCTCTGCTCTAGAGAACTATGTCTTCTTTCAAGTAAATGTGAACAGAACAATAGATAATTATCACATCTTGATGTTGTTTGGGGTGATTGCAGTGCCTCCTAATAACCATGGCCATTAAACCTAGTTCAGCTTGTGGTTAGGGTGGGTGGTGGTGAGATGAGTGACTCAACCTGTTGTGAGATGAAGAGTCTCTGAAGATCACTTAAGAAAAATCTTTACAACCTCTGGTTGCTTCACTGTTCTCTCATTTGGTGACTTTTCTATTATGATCCTATTGATATAATCTGAACACCAGATCAAGAAGAACTATTTCTTTCATTCATTCTGCTAAACATAAGGCGAGATAAGGGCAATTTTAGAAGACACTTGATGCACCAAATATTGCACTTACTATTGCATATTTTTTTTGTTCTAATCTCGAAGGCAAGGCCACTGGGAAAAGCTTAGTAGTTTATGTGCTAGGTGATTTGTTCTGCTTTTTTGGAGCATAAATTATTCCGGAGCATGTTTGGAACTGATCTATGAAAAATTCAAATGTGAATGGTTTATTGTGATAAAAATATCATCAAACCGGGTATTTGAACAATATTATCAGTTAGAGTTTTAAAAAGAATAAACAACGTGTATTCTAAAAAGGGATAAGCAAACTATGCCTGACAAAAAATGGAAACATAGTGTGCTTGAAAGCATGTTTTATATCCAGAAATTTCACTCTCGGTTTCTAATTTTTTTCTTTAGTTCTTCAAATCAGCAGATAGGTATCATTTTAAAAAATATCTAGGTAGTTGTTCCTGAAATTGGGTCCTTCTCCATCTAACCTGCCTTGCAGTGTATTTTCTGGACTGAGCAGCTCACCACAGGAAGCTCTATTGAAAACCATGCTTACAGTTAACTCCTAACCATCCATATGGCTCAATCCAGACCCTTTACAGGCTTGATTGCATACATTTTGTTCCTGGTATTTATTGCCCCTGCTGCTTTCCTTCTGTCCACTGCGTTGCCATTGTATGTTTGTTCTTTTTTGGCCTTCCCAAAGTTAATAAATAATCAACTAACTGGGTGAGAAGATTGCCCCACAGAAGTCATTGCCATCTCACTTTCCTGGTTTCATTTTCTTGGTTATATTAAATCTATAAAATTTAGTTATGGACAACCCCAGATGTGCAAAGACAAAAATGTTGGAGAAAAGCTAGGTTTACAAGCAATGGCAAGTCAGCACGGTAGTGTAAGAGAAATAAATACAGACACATTTTCACAAGTGTTGCAGCTTTATGCAAATGACCTCACCTCTTCAGCTCCATGTTTCTCCTTCTTGGTGTGTATTAGAAGGCAGGTGGGGAAAAATAGGAAAGGAAATAGTTCTTGGGGGAAAAGCATTGCATGATGGAAAGTTCATAGGTTTAAAATTTAGAGAGACAAGTTTCAAATGTTGATTTTTGGTAGTTATAACACTGAACCAGTTATTGAAAGTTGAGTTTTCTTCATTTATTAAATGAGAAAAACATTACTTGCTTTATTTCATTTAAAGAATTTTGTAATTTCATCTAAGGTTCATGACTCATAATTGAACTTCAATAATTGAAATGTTAAATTTAATTTCTTTAGTCCAGATTCTCCTTTCTTAAGGATACATATCGTTGAACTATTTGGAAGTTGTGAAGAACATAATAAACATGTATGGTTTAAGTACTTGTGTGACCTCCTAATCCACAGTGCCTTTTCAGAAAACTATTAGACTTTTGTTAAGATATCTTAACTCTTATTTAATCTTTTTTAATAAGGTCTGTTATCTATCAGGATTCCGCAAAAACGAAAAAGTAAATTAGAATAGGGCTTGAAGATCACTGGTTAGACACATAACAATAGTAAAAGTTACAGCTGACTGGATGAGAATACAGAAACACTGAAAAGTATTTGAATATGGCCCTTTCTTTAGGCCACAGATTCTATCTGCTGTTGTCATTTCACAGAATAGATTGCTATTCAGATAGTTAGATACTTGGAGCTTTATTGGAAAGGTAAAATTACATTAAACTCATTCTGTTTTAGAAGGCATAGATGTGTGTAATATGTTTTAGAAATATTTCTATTAAAATGGTGAGTTTTAGTGCTTGAAAAGTTAAGCTTCAGTTATCTGTAAAATTAACATATGTGTACAGATCATTCCCCATCAATGTCAGATTAATAAAGTGTTCTGCCTATTGTCGTTACCAATCATTTTTTTGCTACCTCTTGGCATTTTTCTCCTACTAAAATATGCTACAGTGATGAATAGACGTTTTAACGAAAGTTCCTTTTCGGAAAGTTAATAGTAAGGAGATCTATTTTAAAATTTGCAAAGACCATCCTTGATGTATTTCAGTTGATCATTCAAACTTTTTGCTACACGATGATGTCAACGAAATCCCCAGACTGAGCCTGGCATCAGTGCCATTGTATATGTTTGTAATCTGAGCCAGACATCTGTGAGTGCACGAAACAAGCCCCAGGGCAGAAAGGCTGGCATCGTTCCACCTGGATGATTCTTTAAGTAAAAGCAGCACAGGAGAGAAAGACAGGGTAGTCTGTTTTCTCTGTAATTGGTGTTGGCTTGAATGTGTGCAATTCATAAACTGGCTCAAAGGCTGTTCATTTTCAAGAACACAATGCTTTCACATAATGCAGCAATCAACAAAGAGCTGCAGGATATGGTAAAGTTTTAGCTATATGAATAGGCTAAACTTTTCCTTATAGCTTTCCATGCACATCACCTCTCTCTGTTTCCAAAATAGGCTACCATATCACTCACCACACGCATACCCCCACATATATACACCGCTAAAATATGAGGCAATTTCCTAGTTTTCTTGGCTTATTTGATAAGAGCTTTAGTATATGAAGGAGGACTTCCCAAGAAACAGAATTCATTTATAAAACATTGTGTATGTAAACTTCAGTCACCTTCAAAGTACTCTTTGCTTGACGCATTACACCTAACTGAGATGCTTTTAATAACTACCCTACTTTTTTTGAACTTATCGATCCTTAATGTCTTTTAGTGGTTTTACTGTTTTTTGCTTTTACCTCTTCCACATTGACAAAATCTTTCCCTTTTAGAATTTTTTTCATCCAAGGAAATAAAAAGTTGCTCAGGGTAGATCAGGTGAATAGAGAGTATAGGACCAGAAGGTCATGTCATTTTTCGTCAAAAACTGCTAAACACTCAGCACAGTGTGGACGGGTTGTTCCTGTAAATACTTATAAAATGGGCAAACATGTTGAAAGAATCTCCAAAAATAATTCACTGAAGCTGAACACAGGCTCTCACAACAATGTTAGTTGGTACACTGATACCGATGGGTTCCTAGAACACTTACCTAATGGAGGAAGCCTTTACTACAAGAGGCCCACCCTCTAAAAAATAATTCCATTTTTGGGAATCCCACCTACCCTTGTACTTCCACAAGAGCACTTCATAGCCAGGTGAGGTAACTCACACCTGTATTTCTAGCATTTTGAGAGACCAAGGTAGGAGGATCCCTTAAGCTCAGAATTTTGAGACCAGTCTGGACAACATATAGAGACCTAGTCTCAAAAAAAAAAAAAAAAATAGCTGGGCATGATGGAGTGTGCCTATAGTTTTGGCTACTCAGAATGCTGAGACTGAAGGATCATGCGAGACCAAGAAGTTGAGGGTTGAACTGTGATCATGCCGCTCCACTTGTCTTGAAGACAGAGTGAGACCCTGATTCAAAAAAATGTCACAAGTTTCTTCTGATGGCTCACTGAATGGAGAAACTTATGGATGGACTAATGAATATTGAATATGAAAGAAAATCTTCTTATAAAAAGGGCATGCTATATATTAATGTCTCTATGTTAATTTTAATTTAGAAGTTAGTAAGAAAGTAAAGGATGATTAGTATTTCCTGAATATAGAAAGTAAATGAAAAATTAACTTCAACAATCGTTTCTGCAACAAAGAACTGAATACTGCATGATCTCACTCACAAGTGGGCACTGATCACTGGTCACAGGAGCACAAGGGTGGGAATGGCAGAGTTGGACACTGCTAGGTTAGGGAGAGAAGGAGAGAGTAGGGAGGGGGTTCATGTTGCAACACACTGGGTACCTGGTCTACTATCAGGGCAAGAGAGTTTCAGCTAGAAGCCCAAACTTCACCTGCGTGCAACTTACTTATATAGTAAAGCCTCACTTATACCACACAACACTAAAATAAAACCAAAATAATAATGACCATTTCTGAGAGCAACTTTACTATATTGTTTTAAACATGAGTCCAGATTACTTTGTATAGATCTGAACTGCCAGGCAGAAGGGTTAATTGGTAGCAAATTGTGGAGGGGCATTTATTGTCTGCTGTAGAAACAGACATACTTCATGGAACTTCATCCTAGTAGTTGGATTTTCTCAGTATGTACTGCACTCACTTTGTTAAAAATTAGAATTAAAAGTTGACCTATAGCTTGTAAATCCTGGGACATATGTGATATACTTTATTCTCAAAAAACAGATTAAATATTGAGAAAATGTATTTTGGGCTCTGAGGACAAGCCTGTTCTCACTCCATAACAAAGTGAGTGCAGTACATACAGAGAAAAATCCCATTACTAGGATATGAATCAAACTGTGCATAGTATGACTTTTGCGGACAGTAGGGGTCTTCAGCTCCTTTAGGCAAGTTGAATTTAGGGAGATTCCTGTCCTCTGAAGGAAAGGTAGGCCCTGGATCCCAACTGAGTCAATGCCAGACAACTTGTAATGAATCTTTGAACTTTCTCATCTGATTTTCTAAACTGTCTCCACAAAAGTTTACACAGGTTTTAAATATAAAATTTAAATTTGAGGCTTTATTACTAATTAAAAACATATGAATTTCATAGAATTCATTTAGAAAGTACAGAATTAAGAGGTTACTATAATCTTGATCAAACCCTCCATTTGGCATATGAAAAAAAGAGTTTAAGAACTTTAGTGACTTGGAATTCTGACCTTTCTAGGTTTCATATTTTTATTCATAAAACATTTTCTCAATATTTAATCTGTTTTTTGAGAATAAAGTATATCACATATGGCCCAGGATTTACCAGCTATAGGTCAACTTTTAATTCTAATTTTTACACATTCTTTTTACTAATCCTATGGTGGACCAAGCCCCTACTAGCTTCAACGGGAAAAATTAGTCTCTGTTAACATGTTATCAGTTACATTAGGAATGGCCACAAACTCATTCCCACAACTCAGTCTGTCAGCTGAAGTCACCATATGGCACCTGCCCTCTTTTTCTCTACCAGTATGACACATTCTTATGAATATCTGATCTTGTGACTCCTCACCAGGGCCTTTGCACAGAATTGGAGCCACTGAGCTCCAGATTGGTAGGTTTTAGTTGGTCTAAATATTTCAATCATTAGGGTGCAAAATATTTCCTGTGTTTTATGAAAAGGTAAAGAGAGTGACCTCCAACAGGCCCCAAGAGTTCAAGCAAACAAATAAAAATCAAGCCAATCAGAAAAGCCACAAATGTGGATGACTAAATAATCCATAGTCATATAACTACTCCAAGACCAAGTTACTTAAATAAGAAAGTGGATTTATGAGAAAAAAAATCTTGAAAATATTACATTAAATAGATGAATGCACAATAATACGTAATTATTTTAATTACATTAAAAATAATCACACACATCATTAAAAAACAATATTTATAGTTTGGGTCCTTTGCTATGTTTGCATGTATAGCAAAAAAGCAAGAAAAAATATAAGCCAAGATCACAAAATCAGTTTTTCTTCTCAGGAGTAAGAAAGAGATTGGGACTGGGAATCCTATTTAAGAGTATTTTTATCTAATACATTTTTTTTCTGCACGAATATATTCACAGATTTCTTGTGTAAATCAATCAATTTGGCTACCCAGGTATCTCACTGAGCTCATGAGAATCTAAGAGGCAATTAAGGGTAGCCATACAAAAGGGCCAGGACTGTTCAGGACATTAATTTAAAAACCAATTTCTACTTTGTAAAAATTTAACAGTTTGTGTTTACTTTTTTGGCTGATCTTATTCTTATGTCTTATTTATTTTTTTCACATTGGGTGCCACAAAGTGAATATTTAACATTTGTGATGAAAGTATCTGAAGTCACAGAGTTGAATTCATCTTCAAAGCCTTGAGCAAATAATTAAAAAAAAATTCCAAATGTTCATTTAAAAAGTCAGTCCTGTATTTTTTTTCAGTTAAAGACCACTTAAATTCAAATTGTACCTTCTCCTATCTTCTCTGAAGCTTTTTAATCATTAGAATTTTTTATTTTTATTTCTTTTTATTCTATCACTCTGCAGCAAGTCTTGTCCTTCAGCTTTTTTTTGTTGGTTTGAATATTTACTTACCTTTTCTTTAGTTTTATTTTATTTTTAATTGACAAATAATAATTGTACATATTTATTTGGAACAATGTGATGTTTACATACATCTGTACATTATGTAATAAACTTATCAAGCTAAGTAATATCTCTATCACCTCAAATATGTATCATTTATTTGTGTTAAGATTATTTAAAATCAATTATTTTAACTATTTGAAATGTTTAATACATTATTATTAACTAGAGTAAAATTAAATTCATGGTGAGATATCATCTCCCATCTGTTAGATTGGCTATTTTCAAAAAGATAAATAATATCAAGCGTTGGCAAAGATGTGGAAAAAAGGTAACACTTGTACACTGCTAGTAGGAATGTAAATTAGTTCAGCCATTTTGAAAAAACAATATGGAATTTTCTCAAAAACAAAAAACAATTAATATATGGCCAAGTAATTCCAATTCTGGGCATGTAACCACAGAAAATGCATTCAGTATATTGAAGAGGTATTTGCATTCTCATGTTTATTAAAATGTGATACACACAAGCACATACACACGCACACACACACACACATATATACATACACACATATATATGTATACACACACACATACACACAGTGGAATACTAGTTTGCTTTACAACTTCTCAGTTGCTCAGTCTTTTTCCATTTAAAGTAAGATATCTAACTAACAAACAAAACATGCTTTTCTGACTCAACTATTGCTTATTATTTTTCCTTTTCTTCTTGGGGTTCTCTTTTCCTTACCTCCCATTTATTTCATTCCTCAGTTCATTGTAATTGGTTTCTGACTCCAAATATTTCTCTAAAACTTCTCTCACAAAGAAAAGAGATTTTAGGTTTTAAGGTAAAAAGTACTGAGAACACATTCAAAACTTTAGGTCCGACCCCCAGGGGGAAAAAATTGCACATACTCACAATATACTGACAAATAAAATTAGTCAGAGGCTTATTTATGAATCTGTCCTGAAATTAATTATTCCCGAATTAAATTTATTAATTACCCGTGAATTAAGTAATTATCACTGAAAACAAGTTCCATGAATCTAGAAACAACTGTCTTTTTCTCTATTATATCCTTAATAAGAAGCATATTGCATGAAAACGTGTAGGCATTTAATAAATAAGTGCTAAATGAATAAATCAATGCCTTAGTTGCTATGGCATAGGATGAGTATTTTAATACTCTGTTAATAACCAGGATTTTTTGAAAATGAACTATGTAATGCACTAGTCTATTGATTTTATATGTGTAATTCTCATGAATTCTGGAATCAATATTTGTCCATTATTACACTGGATAGCATTCAACCACTCAATTCAAATAGCTACAAGGAAAAAGTCATTCCAGTCCTTATATTCTGTTCCTCAAAACATGAAAAAGAATTCAATTCAAAACCTCTAGCAACATTTCTCAGAATCTCAATTTTTACAGTTTAAACTTCTCTGAAACTTTTATTCACCAATTTTCATCCTAATTTTTAATTACCTTTTCTCTCTATTTTCTTTCAACCCTTCCCCCCAGAACTTAAAGACTTGGATTGACATAGTCTCTTTATCAAAGCAATTGTTTATTTCCTCAAGCTCTAATAGCTCTGTGTTTTTATGTTTATTATATTATACTGAACAAAAATCTAGGAATTGTCTGAGAAAAAGGAGGGCAAGTGAGAAGAGACAGTATTCTGCTTTTGAATTCCAGATAAGTGTTAACTTTCTTATTATACTTCAGTAACTTATCAGGAACAAAAGTTCCAAGACATAAAGCAACTTGCCCACAGGCTGGCTAAGGGGCTGAACCAACACTTTCAGACCCCTTTGATTTCAAAAAGCATGTTCTTTAGCACAATTCTCTACTGCATCCTTGAAACTGAATTCATTTATTCAACAATTATTAGGTTTATTTACTATGTGCCAGGAAACTTGGTACTTAAAATACAGAAATTAATAAAACTATTAAAGATTACTGTGTTTGTGGATCTGATTTCCAAGTGGGAGAAAACAAAATAAAGAGTAAAAATAACAAACAACTAAAAGATATAGAATTTACAGATATAGAATTTACAGAGTGCTACAAAATATAGAGAAAAATAAGAGGTGATTTAAGGAGTAGAAGGTGGTAGAGGCTGAAATTTTAAATTTCAATTTGGTTGAGGTCGTTCATATAAGTTGGCAACATTTGATCAGTGATTTTTTTTTTTTTTTTTTGAGTTGGGGTGTCACTCCGTCGCCCAGACTGGAGTTCAGTGGCCGCTCCCGGCCACCGCAGCCTCGACCTGCTGGGCTCCGGGGATCCTTCCGCCTCAGCCTTCCGAGTAGCCGAGTAGCCGGAACTACAGGCGCGCGCTACCACTCCCGGCTAATTTTTTTGATCTATTGTAGAGATGAGGTTTCGCCTGCCCAGGCGGGTCTCGAATCCGCGGGCTCAGGCAATCCACTCACCTCAGCCTCCCAAGGCGCGGGATTACAGGCTGAGCCACCGAGCCCGGCTTGATCAGTGATTTTGAGACAGGAATCTTGCTGGGTGGTCGCAGAAGAATGAAAAACTTACCAGGCAGTAGTTAAGAAATCACATGACTCAGGAGAAAAGGAACTGTGAATCAGAGGCTCTGCAAACCTGGCTACCAGGTTTATTGTCTGCCTCTAGTTCAATCTAGTTTAATCCAACATGGCAATGGATTTGAACAGCTAGCAACCTCCAAGCTCATGTTCCCTTCATTGTAACATCTAAATGACACACATACCAACCAGGTCAATGACTGTTCAGGTATGACCAGATATAGGCAGAAAAGGGGAAGATACTCAATTCTGTGAAAACACTACCTGTTTCCTGGAAAATATATGAATGTCCTGTTCCCTAATATCAACATTCTACCCTTTTGTTAGAGATAGCTATGAAAGGAAAATCTCAAACCCACTGGGTACAGCTCACTCTCAAGTGTGTCTGCACTCTCTTGAGTGTGTATTTTTGTTGCACAATACAACTTTGCTTTTCTTTTCACTTTTGCTTTTGTTTTGATCTTATTCTGACCCCCCCCTCCCCAAGCTCTTTCTGGTAAAGGTATCAAGAACCTGAGTTTTGGGATGAAGTTGAGGGTCTCACCAACCTCAGGAGACACTTCCTAGTTCACCCACTGCTATTATCTCATAGGAAGTGAGAAGATGTGCAAGATAGATAACTCCGGGACAATCATTCCTGGCAGATGGAATAGCCAATACAAGGCACTAGGTGGTCGGGCCGTTCAAGAAATAGCAAAGAGGCTACTGGGACTGGAGCACAGTAAGTCAAGAGAAGGGTAAGACAGAGAGATATGTATAAAATATTTTCCATGTCTTTTTTTTTTTTAGTTAATAGCTCATGGTTTTATCAAGTGCCCCCAAAGAGTCTGCAAATCCAAAAGGATAATTTTCACTGCCTCGGAGAAAAGAATGTTGATATGTTGGTAGATGGTTGATATAATAGGATTCTCCAGAGAAACAGAACCAATACATAAACACACACACACACTCAAACACACACTCAAACACACTCAAACACACACACACAATCCTTTTGGATTTATTTATCCAAGAGAGATATATTTTATCATGAATAATTGGTTCACGTGATTAGGAAGCATGAAAAGTTTCACAACCTACTGCCCAGCAGTTGGAGACCCAGGAAAGTCTGCAGTGTGATTCATTCTGAGTCAGAAGACTTGAGAACCAGGGGACCAACAGCGTAAATCCTATTTAGGGGGCAGGAAAAGATGATGTTGCCGAAGTTTTTAACTTCACTGTCAGCTTAGATCAGCAACCTGGTTTCTTGTCCCATGACCAAGAAGATTGAGGAACGCGTACAACAAAAGGATGAGTAAAAGAAGGAGTTTAGTAAGCAACAAAGCTCTCTCCAGAGAAGAGAGGGGACCCGAAAGGGGTTATCCAGTGCTAGGAGTTATGGTTTTTATCTTATCTTTTCTGGGAGTGTTTCTCTCATTTATGTCCTGAGTCCCAATTCTTATTGTGTATGCGGGTCCTTGACCAAAGTTACTCCGTCTTGAATATTATTCATAAGTACCAGAGAAAAGCCCACTGGGCGGGGTGGGGAGGGGGACCTCAATGCTAAAGCTATATTTGTATTATAATAAGCCAAGGTCAAGTCAGGATATTTAGTTAAGCTGCTGCACCTGTGTTTAAGCAGCAAAAAGTCCCTTTTAGCAGTACATCCTGGGTTGAAAGGATGTTCTTAATCACATTTCCAGTCAACGATTATATAATGGAGGTGGTGCAGGGGGCGTTGCTGCAGGTGTTAAGTCTCCTAGAGACCCTCCCTCTCAGTCTGCCTAACCAGCTTCTGACTATCTCCTCTCTCAATGAGATATGATGTCTTAGTTCAAACAATGAGGCAGACAAAATGGGGTGAATTTCTCCTTCCTCTGCCTTTTGTTCTCTTGCATCCTTTGGTCAACAGGATGATTTCCACTCACATTGGAGAAGGCAGTCTACTTTATCGAATCCACTGGTTCAAATGCTAATCTTCTGAAAACATCCTCACAGACACACTCAGAAATAATGTTTAATCTGAACACTTTATGCCTTACTTAAATTGACAAAAAAAGTTAACCATTATGGGTGGGGCACTCATTTTAGTCACATTAGCTGTTACATTTATCTGTTTTTCACTCCTTGAAATTCTTTCCTCCTATCTCTGTTAATAGTGTATACTCCTAAATTGCCTCATAGCTCTTAGAATTTGCAACTTATTTCCTTTATGAGCTCATATTTTTCACATTAAATGATTGGCAAATGTCTATTGAAAAAAGAAATGTGTAGAAAATGAATGAATCAAATATCTTGAACTTCTGTATTAAGTATCAAACTAGAATATCATGTTATGTGAACACATTAGAGGATTGAACTATATGTTGACTTTGATTAAACACATCTCAGTTTTTTTGTGACGGACACTTAAGAAGTTCAAGGTCTATGTTTCAAAGCCCTATTTCTATCAAGAGTTAATTCAACAAAATGGCCTTCCTGAGTTAAGTTTTCAATTTTGCTTTGACTTTTATAATAAGATACTTGTAAGAAGTATATAGCCGAACACTGTATTTTCCCTTGGAAAATTACAGTTAAATTTATTGTTCATTAAGTTATTCATTCCTCTTTATTTGAGGGTCTGTTAGACATGCTTTTTTCTAAATTTAGGGCAAGAAAATAATGTTTTACAAATTAACTTTCATGATCTTGTTATTATTGTAGTTTTGTTAATGAGAACAGCCTAAGTCTAACCTCTTTCTTCCCTCCCTGTCCATGGTGTTCAAAGTGATACAAAAATTTATTGAAAACCTGTGATATAGAAGATACTGTGAAGGGTACAAAGACTGATTGAACACTGATCCTATTTTTATGAAGCTTAAAGGAGGGTACTAAACTTATTGTAAACAACAGTGGCACAAGAAGAAAAGTGCTAATGGCTTTAGTAAGGTTCAAGAGTGGTCTCCAATAGTGAAGCACTATATTGCAATTAACTCTTAAAAGTGTATATATCTATGATCTTTTAAAACTCTCTTAAAGCATGTCTATCAACTTTTTAAATGTTTTTCCCTTTAATTATTTTAATCTGCCCGACAAAGCTAAATTCTATATTTCCTAGAGATAGGCAAGATATATATCATTTTTTTTTTTTTTTTTTTTTTTGAGTTGGAGTCTCACTCTGTCGCCCAGACTGGAGTGCAGTGGCCGCTCCCGGCCACCGCAGCCTCGACCTGCTGGGCTCGACCTGCTGGGCTCCGGCGATCCTTCCGCCTCAGCCTTCCAAGTAGCTGGAACTACAGGCGCACGCTACCACGCCCGGCTGGTTTTTTGATTTATTGTAGAGATGAGGTCTCGCTTGCCCAGGCGGGTCTCGAACCCGCGGGCTCAGGCAATCCACTCACCTCAGCCTCCCAAAGGCGTGGGATTACAGGCTGAGCCATCGAGCCCGGCTATGTTTTTAACAACTACCCATATCATACTCGACATTATGCATCCTGATAATCTGCTACATAATTTTAGGAGTGCTTCTAAATTGAATACAAGAAAGAAATTTTTTTTGCTATCTAAGAATGATAAATTTTTTTTTTTTTTTGAGTTGGAGTCTCACTCCGTCGCCCAGACTGGAGTGTAGTGGCCGCTCCCGGCCACCGCAGCCTCGACCTGCTGAGCTCCGGCAATCCTTACGCCTCAGCCTTCCAAGTAGCTGGAACTACAGGCGCGCGCTACCACTCCCGGCTAGTTTTTGACTTATTGAAGAGATGAGGTCTTGCCAAGTTGCCCAGGCGGGTCTCGAACCCGTGGGCTCAGGCAATCCACTCACCTCAGCCTCCCAAGGCGCGGGATTACAAGCTGAGCCACCGAGCCTGGCTGATAAAAAATTTTTAAAAAAGATTAAAGGAGGTTGTGAAGATTTTCTGGAAGGGACAAAATAACAATTAGTCCTAGATTATATAATAGTTCACCTTTCTAGAGCCACATAAATGAACTATATAAATTATGGAATTAATTGTCATCGGTGTCCTTTTTTATGCTATTGATTTCCCAAGTTAGAGTAAGACAAGAAGTGTTTACATCTGATTCCATATGCATAATGACAAGATTGCAGTGTGGTGTAGGGGTGTAGGGCTTTATGTGTTTCTGGGGTCAGATGTCTATGTCTTTGTAGGAGTTATATTTACCTCAACTGAATCTAGAATTTTATTCAAGATTTATAAGCATAAGAGTGAGATTTGATTTATCAGTATGAAACAAATAAAATCAGCAGCAAGGCAAAAGAATATAAATGCTTGCTTTTGAACATATGAGATTGTGATCATAATGAATGTATTAGAGGATGTAGAAGTAATGATGGGGCTTCTCATGAAGAAGCTGCTGTAGGATACTATGTATATAAGCCGTCTTTAGACCTTGTATGGTGTTTTGATGATTTCCACATCTAAGATTCAATCTGTATTTTTGTTTTTGTATATTTAGAGGAAGTATGTGTTTTTCACGAGAGTTTTATTTGTTCACTATCTCATTTAATTCCAGTATAATTTAATAAGTTATGGTTTTCTTAGCACCATATCATTTACATGAAACCCTCTCTCTTTCTACCACAAATACCAGTGAGGGAAATATAAATATTTTTCTCCAAAATATTTATATATTTCTTTCACATATTTTGAAGTGGCTGTTCAGAGGGCCTGCAGATAGAAATAGCCCTGCAATTTTATGGAGGAGATTTGCATCTGTAGAGGCTCTGCATTGATTCAGCCCAGCTTTCTGTGAAGCTCTCCCTTGTCAGGATCTAGAAAAAATTACCTGAGAGTCAGATACCTTAAAGGTCGGAAAGAAACATCTTCCACCTATTCTCTGGGGGCTGCTGCCTTGGAATTGAGGTTTCATAGGTATACCAAGACCACATTTGCTATCAAGTCTCCTCTTCTTTCCCTCCCATAACCTGCCTTCCCATTATAACCTGATCTACCACTATTACCTGTTTTTATGCCATGCTCTGAGCCCTGATTCTTTCTGTAACCTGAAGGTGATAAATAAGATTCTGCATTTCAAAGGGGAGATTAGGGAGTTGGGTGTAGACACTCTATGATTTACCCCCATTCATACTAATAAATTTGTATGCTTTTTTTCTTTTATTAACCTGCCTTTTGTCAGTTGATTTTTCAGCAAATCTCCTGAGAGTAAAGAAGTTTTCCCTTTGCTTCTACAACAGCTAGATGATGAAATTATAATTACTAGTCAAAGTCTAACAGTTGATCTTCAGCCTTATGGTGTTGTCTCTTATTTCAGAATAAGCTAGTCCAAGTTTCATGGAACCAACAGTTTTTATGATTATATTTAATAACAACAACAACAACAACAAAGAAACAGAGTTGCTAACTATTCTAAGTTGGCTAGTGTAGCTAGAGGCTTTTAATAGACCACATTTTTCATTTACCAACACTGTGATCAAGGCTCAGCGTCCCTTTGTATGTTATAGAAAGCCTGTTAGAGTGTCATGATTCCATAAATGTGATAACCACGATTAAAGGAAACTTAGCTAGTTAATTCATCTCATTTCACAGTTTGGGATGGGGGCAGGGTGGCTATGTTTAGAAGTCCTTTAAAGTAAGGGTTTCGTAGCAGTCTTTTTGTCCACACAATAAGCTCTCCATGATGAAAGAGGATCTTACATAAAATACATTTATGATCTAAAGAATACATCCTCATTACATTTTTAGATCTCCATTTCAAAGACATCATGTCTACTTTCCTCTCATGAAGTAAGACCTCTCTAAAGTGCATAACAAATGGGCTGTCACATGCCGGGTCATCAACTGCATATTGGTTGATCAGAGCAAAATAAAAGGCAACACTGGGATTCACTCCCCTGGAAGTTAGTATTCTCACCACCAATTTTTACCCTTAACTGTTTGTGGCCTCTTTCTTAGCACCTCACCTGATTTTTTTTAGATCAATTGGTTATAAAACATCCCTGAAGGTGGCTTTATTCTCATGGGAAGGTTTGTGAATTTGAGTCCTTTGTTTCGCAAAAGGCTGACAAATTCTGCTTTTACTCAGTCTCTGAACACAGTGTTAACCAGCTAAACAAGAATAGGAAAAAGCTGACAGCTCACAGGCTTTGCATAGATCTTATCTGCAAGCAGAAGATCATTTCAAAAAAATTGAGCCTGTCATTTTTGATGAAATCTCAATTAATGTGTTTCCTATATTGTCATCATCAGCTGCAGCTCAATATTCAAAGGACGGGGAGATTTAGGCTAGGTCAAATGAACCTGAACAACAAAATTTCTTTCTATTCAAAGAAAGTACTGTGGAAAATGTAATATCTTAGACATTTGCTGACTTCCTCTAGAACTCAGTAGCATTGAACAATTTCTTTCAAAAACAGCAGCAATCCCTGTCTCCTCAGAGTCCAGCTATCTTTAAAGAAAAGGACAGAAGAAAATCAAAGTTAAGTTACTGGGCAAGGACAGAATATAAAAGTAAGAGACTTGTGGGTGTGGTTTAAATAAAGAACATAAGTGTGAACCTATTAATGGAAAACATGTTATTGAGAAAGAAAGAACCAAAGCTTGAACATGGAAACATAAAGGTTAAATACTCATGAAAACATAGCTAATAAATTAGATAAAATCCTGGAAAATATTGATAGCATGACCCATGTAGAAAAATGCCAACATGGAAAACATCTGGAAGTTATATATTAAAATTAAAAAAAAAATAGGTTAGAAAAAAATTTTATCCACACACAAAATATAAATTAAAAGAGAAGAATAAATTTAATTTTCTGCTTTCTGAAATTATATTGTTAAAATTTATGGCACATTTGAAGAGCGTGTATGTGTGTGCATATTTTTCCTATTTTTCCAGATTATTTGCAAGTGTTGGGGAGAGGAATGGGGTGGGAGCAGGTGGTTGGCAATATTTTGGGAAAGTAGTTAATTTTGAAGCAGCTGCTGACAATTTTCTTTCAGTATTATTCATCATTTAAAAAATTAAAATGATTGTAATTACTCTAATATGTCATATCATGTGTGACTGACAAAAGGAATGATGGTGGAGATGGAGGAAATATCCACATCCCCAGAGTGGATGTTCATGACTATAAACTTCTAAGTGGCAAGTTCCATGGGATGTTGCCCCAACAAACGACGCTCAGGTGAGTAATAAAAACGAGCAGAAGGCCTGGAAGTGCCAGTGGCCACCTGATCAGAACTCATTTAGTGATTGTCATCACTTTGTAGAAGCCATGCAGTTAATACCCAGTGTATTTGACACCTGCTATGTTAAATTAGTACTTGCAGAATTAACACCTGCTGTCAGTCAGCCAGCATGAATGTTGCTTTCTTCAGAATAAAGGTGAAATGAATTATTTCCCTAGAAATTTCTGTTAAATTATTTTTGTGGATTGAGAATTACTTGGAAAGACTTGGACACGAGCAATCAAGATTCTTCATTTTTTAGAGTGTTAATACTGTGAGTAACTCATAGTCTCTTTCTGGCTGCCAGTAGAGAAATCTCAAAATCGAGCTTAATATGGTCTCATGCATCAAACAAGACACTGAAGGTAAGAATATTTTCTAAAGTATGAAAATCTATGCAGGTGTAAAGTGGTATGCTAATTTCCCATTAATAAGAATCATAACAAATTTGTCATTTTAAATGATCACTGATTATGAATAAGAAAAATCTTTTCTCTTTTATATATTTTGCAATAGATAACAGTACTTTTCAATAGATTACAGTACTATATCTATTTCTATTAATAACATGAATAATATATTATGCCTTTCTTTTAAAAACATGTATCTATTATAATTTATATTAATATTATACATTACATGTTATAATATATAACATAGTCACATGTGCATATACCATGAGAAAATTACTGAACTTCTCTAACACCTGTCTCCATATATATATAATAATAGTATTATTATTGCATAATAATAAATGGAAAGTAGCTCAATACTTGAAATCGTAGGATAACCCTTTCCCTAACAAACAAACAAACAAAATGAACAATATAAAACTAAAACAAGCCTAAAAAATTTATGTTACAGAGATTTCTGTATACCATAGGAAATAATACATGTATAAGACATGAAATGTACCTTTGACTTATTTATTGAAATTCAGCAAAAATGTATTAAATATATTTGTATTACATTGAAAATTACTACTAAGTATATGATAAAGTTTCTGGCTTTATAGTGTTTAAAATAACATTAGGATAGGGACTTTATCATTGTCTATGATTTGAAGATAAGTAAATATTCTCATGTAGCAAAATGATAAAGTAGATGTTCGAGAAAGTTTCCTTGCAGGAAGAACCTGAGTAGGTATTAAGAACTTGGAATTGAGCTGGGTTCGGTGGCTCAGCCTGTAATCCCGCGCCTTTGGGAGGCTGAGGTGAGTGGATTGCCTGAGCCCGCGGGTTCGAGACCCGCCTGCGCAAGCAAGACCTCATCTCCACAATAAATCAAAAAATTAGCCGGGCATGGTAGCGCGCACCTGTAGTTCCAGCTACTTGGAAGGCTGAGGCGGAAGGATCGCCGGAGCCCAGCAGGTTGAGGCTGTGGTGGCTGGGAGCGGCCACTGCACTCCAGTCTGGGCGATCGAGTGGGACTCCAACTCAAAAAAAAAAACAAAAAAAAAAAAACTTGGAATTGAAGCAAGAAAGTTGCATGACCCCTAGAAAGTAACTTAATCTCTCTATACTTCAATTTATTTGTTAAATGGGAGGTGTGACACTATCTGTGGCAAAAAGTTGGCATGAGGATTAAGTGTTTTTGTTTTTTTTTCAGTTTAAAGGGATGGCCTTTGCATCTTTTTTTTTTTATTTTTTTATTTTATTTTATTTTATTTTATTTTATTATGTTATTGTGGGGTACAGTTAGGGGTTAGGCATACAAAAATATTTCGTTCAGGTACCCTTGTTGATAAGAGGTGTCTCCCCATCCTCAGATAGATAC
>CAUYQG010115168.1:0-46736 GCA_963574415.1 Tarsius wallacei | reverse complement strand
CACGCCCAGCTAATTTTTTGATTTATTGTAGAGATGAGGTCTCGCTTGCCCAGGCGGGTCTCGAACCCGCGGGCTCAGGCAATCCACTCACCTCAGCCTCCCAAAGGCGCAGGATTACAGGCTGAGCCACCGAGCCCAGCTGTCTCACACTCTTCAGAGACGCTGGCCTGCTCTCTGTTCTCAAATGTGCCAAGGTTTTTCCTGCCTTGTGGCCTTTGCACAAACTACTCCCTGGCCCAGAATCAAGCCCCCACCTCCATCTTCTCATTGTTGTTAAATCTTGACCCAAATGTCACTTCCTCATCGAGGCTTTCCTGACTCCTCAGTCACACTCTGACACACTGCCCTGCTTTAATTCCTTGCATGAGAACGTGTAAGGAATATCTAACATATTTCGTGTTTGCTTATTTGTCCAACTCCCCTACTAGAACACAGGTTCCCTGGGGACAGGAACCACATGTATCTGTTGGGTCCACGGCTATGTCCCCTGTACTGGGAGCAGTAGCTGGCACATTTTGAATGAGACAGTTTGACACTCCATCACTGTGACTTTTGCAGAAGCAGGAACAGAACAAGGGGGCTGAGATCCAGGGTCCTGAGTAGTTTCCAGAAGAAGAGTGAACCACCTCAGGAGCCTGAAGATGGGGCGGGGGGTGGGCTTTGAAGCAACTTATGTCCTCTCTGAGTCTAGTTTTCTCCCACAATAAAGCTCAGTATCCTGAAAGCTGTTTGTAAAACTGAATGAGAAAAGGAGTTGGGAAAAAAACCTAGTGCTTCCCTGTAGAAAGAAATAACAATGTGGTGATTATTTTATATTTTAGTTAAGAGCTATGGATTCAAAAACTGGAAATGATGTCAAAACATCCTGGATCCTCCCACAGCCTCATTGGTGGATATTTCAGCTGATGTTTTCAGGCCCCAGGGTAGGAAGCATCAAGAATCTGAGAGGAGCAACGCGGGTCCCTTCCCACTTTGGGAGGTTTTCTGTCCTCTCAATAAATCCTGCTTTTTTAAAAAAAGAAAGAAAGCATGGGGCTGCCCTCCCACAATGAACTTCCCCCAGGCCCTCAATTGATGAATGGGGAAAGTGAGGCCTGGCACAGAGGAACCCCATGCCCAAGGCCCCAGTTTAACAAGCTGTAATTTTGCAAATCTAAGATGCTACAGATTGTCAGAGGTACTCTTAAGTACCACTAGCAAAGAAGAGAAGATGCATCCAGGATATATTGATTGTAGGATGCATTTGATTTCCAAGATATTAAATGTTGGGGGGGGGGGTCTTTGAATTAATGGCATGGGACTTCTCATGATGACATAAGATGTTGTGGCTTCTGGTTTCAGTGGGTCGTGGCCCAGGAACCCTGGAGCACTGCCGGAATGACGTTCTGAGTTACTAGAGCAAAATTTTTCAACCTTGGTGCCAGTGACATTTAGTGCTGGATGATTCTGTGGTGTGGGACTAGCCTGGACATTATGGGGAACTTAATATTTCTGGTGTCTACCCACTAGAGCAGGTAGTGAGTAGATGTCTGTAGCATCTCCTCCCAGTTCTGGCAATCAAAAATGTCTCCTCAGCTGGGCACCTATAATCTCAGCACTCTAGGAAGTTGAGGTGGGAGGACTGCTTGAGGACAGGAGTTTGAGACCAGCCTGGGCAACACAGCAAGGCATGATTGCATTAAAAAAAAAATTAGCCAGGTATGGTGACATGCACCTATAGTCCCAGCTACTCGGGAGGTTGAGGTAAAAGAATTACCTGAGCCCAGGAGGTCAAGGCTGTGGGAGATATGATTGTGCAACTGCACTCCTGTTTAGGCGACGGAGTGAAACTCCAACAAAAAAGTCTCCACGGCTGGGCTCGGTGGCTCAGCCTGTAATCCCAGCACTTTGGGAGGCTGAGGTGAGTGGACTGCCTGAGCCTACAGGTTTGAGACCAGCCCTGGCAACTTGGCGAGACCTCATCTCTACAATAAATAAAAAAAATTAGCTGGGCATGGTAGTGCGCGCCTATAGTTCCGGCTACTTGGAAGGCTGAGGCGGAAGGATCGCTGGAGCCCAGCAGGTCAAGGCTTCAGTGGCCATGAGCATGCCACTGCACTCCAGCCTGGGCGACAGAGTGAGACTCTAACCAAAATTTTTTTAAAAGTCTCCAGATATTGCCCAGTGTCCCTTAGTAGGCAAAATCACCCTGTGGAGAGAGGGAAGCATAACAGTAGGTGGTATGTTGCAAACAAAGGGTGGAAGCAGGGAGTTAAGCAGGCTGCTTCATTTCTTGAGCCTTCAGAATGCTGATGTGCACATTGACTCTCAGAGGGGAGTAGAAGAGGCAGGTCTCCCAACTGTATTTGAGCACAAAGCCCCTTTCTGCAGAGAACTGATAGACCTGGAATTCTAAGGACTCTACCTTAGGACCCTGAGGGTGGGGCCGAGGGAGGAAAGTCATCACCCACACATTCGTCTAGGTTTGCCACCCTGGTGATTCTGGTCTCTGGATCTGACCTGCTCTACCCACCTTCCTGCCTTTCTCAGCCCCCTTCAGGGGCCAAACACCCAACCCAGTGCTGGGCTGGCCAGAGAGGGCTCTTGATATGCTTGTTGGGTGAAAAAGGGAGTCTGTCAAGCCCAGGCCTCTGAGCCAGGGGCCACAGCTAGATTCTTCAAGCCCTCTTTCAGGGGGACAGCCCCCACAGACAGTAGAGGATATTGCTGGTGCCAGGAGAGCAGGCTTTGGAAAGATGACCCTGTGACTCAGAAGGAAAGACCAACCAGACCCTCCTCCCAGCATGGCAGGCCGTGGCAGTCATACCTGCCAGCACTACACGCCCAGTCAAACAAGCCTCCCTCTGCCCATGTTGCTGTCCTGTCTTCCTCCACAATCACTCTGGCTGGAAAAGACAGCTGGGTCTTCTTTTCAGTGTCTGCCTAGCCTGGAGCCATTCAGGAAAGAGGACACACCTCACAGTATTCACACTGGCATTCTCGTTGTTTAAAAAAAAAACCACAAGAACAACAGTGAAAGCAAAGGCAGTTGCCTGGAATTGTGATGAGGCAGCTCCAAGGCTGAACAGGCCCAGGTCTGGGGACTTGGTCTAAGAATGCCCATCTCACATCTCTTGAGGACATCAGGAGGAGATGCCCCATGTCTCTCGCCCAAATGTATTGAGGTAGTAATATAAATATAAATAAAATGTTTTAAAAGCCTGGGAGAATTTTCCTAAGAAACACCCATCCTTAAACATCACCTCTCCCACGCCTTGGGTGAATCTCCAGAGGTCATAATTTCCCGCCATCTCCAGTTTTGAGTTCTTCTGCTGGCGGCTTCCACATCCCTAAATCATGTACCTGATGAAAAGCTTTTATGTCTTCATGGATGGATGGCAGACAATAGCCAAAAGCTCCCCACTCTGAAAGGCAAGGTTCTGGCCAACCGCGCAATGTCCTGCTGCCCTCTTCCCAACCAGTGTCTAAGAGTCCTGCTACTATCTTTAGTTCTTCCTTGGGTTACCTGAGCTGCTTTAGGTCAACTATTTAGGCCTCTGACTGCTTCTGTTCCAAGAACTTTACAGAGGCTCTCCCCTCCCCTCCACAGAAGCTAAGGATGTCATGGCTCCTTCTGCCTCCTCAACTCTGTTCATCTTCCACAATCTGTCATATTTTCAAGCTATTAAGGATTAAATTCCCAGCTGCAACTACAGCCTTGACTTCAGTGCTTTTGCACCAGGTTGAGTCCTAAAGTTGAAAACTGACAAATGTAGTTTACACGCCATAGGATGGTGGCGACATTGGTGAATTCATGCAACATGGAAGCCAGGTTCTGTTTGGGGACTGGATATCCCAAAAAAGAAAAACAGAGAGCACTCCACCCTTGGGGAGTTGACAGTCTAGTGAGGGAGAGTGAAAGTCAACCAGGAGCAGGACTCTAGGGACAATAAAACAGCATGTGGCTGTGATCTGAAGTGACAGGGTGAGGGCTCTGAATTGAGTGGTCACGGAAGGCTTCTTAGAGGAGGTGACATTTAAAGAAAGGCCTAAACCACAAGAAATTAGATGTAGTTCTCCCGCTAATGGGTCTTGTAAACCGCCTCTTGGAATCTTAGTCAAACCTCCCATCTCTTATTGAAATGGCTACCTAGAATGTCTTGGCTTGATTACCTTTGCAACTCATGTGCTCACAGGATTTCCCTCACACCTTTCTGGACGTTCTCTTTGAAAGATGTCCTGCAAAAATCTGTTTCCCTTTAGTTTTTGCTCCTTGAAGTCTACAAGAGAGCCACGTGGAACAGTTCCATCCGTGCTTCGAGTCCTCCTTTCTCCCATAGACAGCTCTGATGCCTCACCTCCCTGGCTATCTCCTCCTCCTCAGCACCTGAGAAGGAGACAGCATTCGGCCACCAGAGCTGCTGCTGCCATTGCCAGGGAGATATCAACCTGCTGAGCAACAGGCTTGAGATCTCCCAGGCCCACCCTCCCTGGGTTTAGACCGTAAGATCCCGAGCCAGGTCTCAGACCCCAGTACCCAAAGGCCCTGACTTTCCATGGGAGGTGGGTATGGGGGCCCTCCCAGTCGCCCCGAATTGGAGAGTGCACAGTACCTGTTGGAGGCAGAGAGCTCCTGTGAGGGCCAGGGCTGGCTGGAATCCCAGGAGAACTGCTGGGACGTTCCCAGGTGGTCTCTGGTCAAGGGAAAAACAAACAAAATCACTTTGAGAATTTCACAGGGTGTCACAGTGCAGAACGAGAGAGTCAGAGCTGGAGAAAACAGAGATTTGGCCGGTGCTGCCAAAGCCTGGCCTGACAGAAGCTTGTTTCTATTTCTACACCATCTCCCTTCTCGCCCCACAACAGAGCTGCTCTTTGCTGGGGTCCTGTGTCCATGGGACCAGGGTCAGGAGCAGGTGGACTTCCAGCTGAGATGCTCCAATATCTCTCTGGATCCCTCTCTTACCCCTGCCCCTCTGCCTAGGCTGCCAATGCATTCATTCCATCTTCCACCCCAAGGTCTCTCAACTCTACTCCTGGAACCCCGGTGCCAACTGGATATTTCTCTTCAGATGCCCGCTGTCACCTGAAACTCCAAAGCAGAGAGGAAGGAATGCTGGTCTGGAGGTCTGTGAAGAGACATGAGTCTTCTGTCAATGGGGGTGACTTCCAAGGAACTTTCAGATTCTACAGCTCTATATCTTGTTTGAACCATAACTGCCATGCCTGCCTAGCTACCTCCCCCTCTCCCAATTGCCCAGAGACACGCTCCAGTCAGAAACATAATTAAACACAGTATTTTCCTCCAAACACTGCTTTACCTACTTCACTGTCATGAGCAGACTTCTTAGAAAATTATCTAGTGATAAAAATACCACTTTCTCACCCTATACAATTTGATACTGCAGGAAACTGCAAAGAAGAAAATAAGTGTCACCCATCATCCCACCACTTGGGGGTCATTACTATCAACATTTTGGTACCCATATGTCGATTTGTTTTATAAGCATATGTTCATCTTTAAAACAAAACAAATCAAACTGTGCATTCTTTTCACATATCAGTGTTTGTGAATATCTTCACAAAATCATTAAGGAGGCTGGATAGCACTGTAGTTAGGCTCTGTTTAAGATGGAGATTCTAGAGCCAGACTGCCTGGGTTTGAATCCCAACTCTGCCTCTTACCACCAGTATAACTTTGGCCAAGTTGTTTACCCTCTCGGTGCCTCAGTTTCCTTCTCTGTAAAATGTGTTCAATAATGGTATCTACCCAAGATGTGGGTCATAGGGAGGAGCCCAGATGCCCAGATACAAGCTTCCAGCATAAAGTTTTTAAAGTTAGCCCAACACATGGATATAATATTAATTAATCAAAAATTATATCACTGAAAATTCAATTGTTTCAAACATGAAAAACAAAAACAAACAAAACCCTTTCAATGGCTTCTCTCAAGATTCAAGAGAACTGGGTTCTTGCCTCAGCTTTGCTCCTAGTAAGCCCTGAGTAAGTCACACCACCTCTCTGGTCCTCTGATTTTCATCCAAAATGAAGAGGCTGGACTCACTGGTCTCTTGGTCCCCAGTACTCTAGCTTTGACTAGTAGTTTTCAAAGCCAGGGTTTGGTTTTCAGAAAGAATGAGCCTAGGGTTTCAGGGACAGGGTGTAGCAGTGGTGCTATGGTTCCTTCATGTGTTAGGAACTGAGGGTGGGTCAGGAAAGTGGATGAGAGGATGTGAACATAAACTAAGAGAGTAGTGGGATCTTCTATGAGGGAGACAAGGAGGGGCCAACCAGTGGGTTGAGGGGCTTCCGTGACTTGGAAGAGAGTACCAGGACTTGGAGAACTGACCTGAAGACCACTTCCCTGCTTAGGGCCCAAGGGCCCTGGAAAGCATTCAAAGACTGGCCATTCATATGCTCAGTGACTCTGCAACCACCTAAACTCTGTATTTTGTTTTTCTCCACTCTAAAATGGGAATGAAAATGGCACGCAAGTAGCACCATGAAGAGCATTAAGTAGGTCAACACGTGTAAGGAGCTTAGGATAACACGGGGCACACAGCAAGCACTTCATCAGCATTTAACAGAGACAAGCCAAGCTGGAGGGTGCAATGTGGGAGCTGAGAAAGCAAACAGCCTTCAGAAAAAGGAAGGAGGTGACCCCAGGGGGCAAACCCCCACCCAGCTTCAGGCTCCTTCTTCCTTAGGAAAGAGCCTATCTTCTCTTCAGCCCACTGGATCAGCCCCACAGGAAGGTCACCCTGCAGTCTCTCACAGACTCAAGCCCAGGGTCCCCTCTCCAAACCACTCCTCCTGGGCTCCCTGGCTTTTTGGAGACCTGGGGAAAAGACCCACCCAGCTCCTCCCTATGTCCCATCCCTCACATCTACTTGGCTCTGGGGCCTGAAACATCCCTCCATCATGCTCCCCTCCATCTCACTCCTGGAGTGGGTCTCCCTGCCTCTTGGAATCCATCCATTTCCAACTAGTGGATGGCTCACCCTGAAGTCCAGCTCTCGACAGAGGTCACTGACCAGTGAAAATCTCTGGTTGGCTCCTTTCCAACATGGTACACAGAATAAATTCCAATGTCCACAGCCTTCCTGGCAAAGTGCTCTGGGGTCTGAGCCCTGTCTGCCTGTCCAGACTGATGTCCCACTGGCTTCACTCCAGGCCCAGTTAACTCGAGTCACTGGTCTCTGAATATGCTGTTCCTGTATTGTTCACTTACCCCCACCACCTCCTACATCCGCCATCCCTGAATATCATAATCTTGTACATTCATCAAGTCTTAACAAAAATGCCTCTTCTGCCATGCAGCCTTCCAAGATTGGTTTTCTTCCCTGCAGGCAAACCCCCAAACTCTCTAGAGTGAGTACTGTAGTGCACCACCCAGCTCCCTCCATCTGGCAGAAGATCATAGCTGAGTCCTTCTCAGGCACTGTCTTCTGCCAAAAGAAGCTGCCCTGTCCAAGGCCATGCCAGGGTAGGGGATGTGGGGTGCACATTTCATGGCAGTGGGGGAGATCAAAGGCCCACCAATCCCCTTGCCTCAAGTCAAGCAATTCTGAAGGGCCCTCCCAGCTCAGAGCTCCCCATAGCTGTGGCCGAGACCCTCCTGGTGCCTGCATTGCAATGCTGCTGCCTCCCCTTCCCTAGAAGTTGCCCCAAGGAGCACACTCCCTATTAACCTCCTGCATATAAATTTGTCTCAAATGTGTCTGAGAACCTGCCCTAAGACACCCAAACACACACATTCCATCCAGCTTCCTTCTAGGAAATCTGCACTCTATCTGCCTCTCAGACAGCACAGACCTTAGCCTTGACGTCTACCTAATCTCCTTGAGGGCTGAAGCTGGCTGGTTCTCCCCCTCAAACATAGCACCTTGTCTGATGGAGGCATGGACAGATGGGCCAACAGAGAGACAGACGCTGTGACAGCACAATGGAAATTCCTACCTGATGTGCAAACAGCAGGAAAGGTCCCAGATGACTGTCCCCCTGACACCGCCGACCTTACTTAAAAAGGAAGCACCACCAGCTTACATGCAGGCTCTGCTGTTTTATCTTCTGGCTACAGCAGGGGTCTCAATTCCTGCACTGACTCCTCTTTCTATCCATGCACCTACTCATCCATCTCAGGTACCTAGTACCTGCAAGCCACCACCAAGCACCAGGGACACAAACGCAGAGCCTAACTTTAAGACAAGTACTATTGAGCAGAGGAGCTGCCAATTCCTGTTCCTCCTCCCACCCCCACCTCACTTGAGCTCTCCAGTAAACAGAACTATAAGCAGCAGAAGCCAATACAGCATCAAGCTGCTCAAGCCACTGCTGAAGGAAACTCTGAACCACAGGTAGAAGCTGGCCTGCAGTCAGAACCCTGTTCTCCATGTGGAGTCCTGATGGAAGTCCCTTATCCCTGCACTTGCTGGCCTGGGTCTCTCCCAGGTCCCCCAGAAGCTGGTGTCCCCATAAGTGCATAAGTACTATATCTGTCTATCTCAGCCTTCAATGGGCTCCATCAGGGACAAAGCATCTTCTGCCAAAGAATTCAGCCCAGTCTACCTCCTAGTCTTGGCCAGATCTGACCAACCCCAAACACAAAGTCAACTGGTAGCCTGGGGCAAGGATGGAGATAAGCCAGACCAGACCAGGCTGACATCTGGAAGGAGTCACTGGGGCTCTGGATGGGTGACCTCACCAGCAGCAGGACACATCACCCCAGATGACCATACCACTCACAGGGAGGAAGCTCTTTCCAGGTCTTTTCTGATTAAAAAAAAAAAAAAACTCCCTAATCTGCTTATGACACACCAGTCTCCTTGATCAAGCCAAAGCAAGACTGAAGTGGCAGCTCAGGGCCCAAGTGACCCTGTATTGAGGCCCGTTTCCATTCTCTGGGCTTCCATCCATGTAGTTCTAGGTCAATCCAGGTGACTGCCCAGTCTCTTACTAACCGAGCCACAGTCAGGCAGGCCCCCAAGGTTCTAGGAGAAATAGTGAGATCAGAATGGAAGAAGTGAGACATGCTCCAGGGAGCTTCTTCCCACCCAACTCAATTCACACAAAACAAATTTTTTCCTAATGGCAACTAGAACTCGCTTTGGAGTTCTTCCACTGAAATGAGGTCAGCCAGACATACACAAATGAACTGACCATGGATGAAACCAGTCCAAGGGAGGTTATTATTCTAGTATCAGTGCTAAGAGCCATAGATGTTAATTTTCTCATCAGCGGATTATAGTGGATGCCCATGTAGAATAAAACTTGCAAAGAGAACCAGTCATGGTGGCATGCGCCTATAGCCTCAGCTACTTGGAAGGCTGAGGTGGGAGGATCCCTTGAGCCCAGGAGTTTAAGTCCAGCCTGGACAACATAGCAAGACCCTGCCCCAATAAATAAATAAATAGTTGTAAAGAGAGAGTATAGTTGAAAGGTTGAAAGCTATATAAATCTGAGTTTCAAAGCACAGATGCCCCCCTTTTAAAATAATAATAAAAGTTTTTTTAAACAGTGAGCTAGGTAGGAGTTACTAATTTTAAACAATCACTTCCGGACTTCATTTCCTCTTAAGATTCCATCCTACCTACATTAGGGATACTGGTCTCCAGTGGGAAAGCCACAAGGAGCCCCTGGACCTAAGCCACTGGCTATGACGACTGGCCATAGACCCATATGCAAGCCTCGCTTCCCTTCCCCCCAAACCCTCCTGCTCAGGCTTGGTCACTTTTCTCAGCTAGTGCTGGTTCTCTGCTGCCTCCGGTGGCCATCAGGTAAAAATAACTGCAGGCATTAGCAGCACAGGGGGAATCCAGCTTCGGGTCTAGGCTCTGACCCGAGATTCCCACAAGTCCTCTCTTTGCCTCTCTTCATAGTCATCCTTCTGTACTTCTTGTTCGCCCTCCTCCTCCCTCCATCTTTTCTTTCTCTCTTACCCTGGTTTTGTGGTGTCCCCACCCATGGTTTCTCTCCTTGCCCTGCCGGCCTCACAACGAGGGCCAGGTTTTCCTACACAGACAGCAGCCCTGCCACCTTGTTCTCAGCCTTTGTCCCTCCTTACCGGGAAGCTGATCTGCCCCCAGGATGAGCTGCAGTCCTTGGCCCTGTCAGGAGAATCACCAGAGTCCCAGTGCCCTGGTCCAGGTATCTGGCTGGCGGCAGATGCAGAATCTGCGATGGGGCTGTATTCTCTGAAGGCAAGTGGCAGCTAGCCCTGGAGAGGCTGGGTTTGTCCAGAGGCTCCTGCTCATTCCCTTGGGAAATGCAGCAGCAGTTCAAGGTGACTTCATTCCCCTCCTGTGTACAGGGTTTCCTCCATCCCTGGCTACAGGACACTTCCAATTCTTTCTCAAAAGTAAATGAAATTTAAACTACCACCCCAGTCTCTCAGCAGGAAAGAAACCACTACTCTCTGAACAACCATTTACGCCTGGTTCCGCCAAGCCCCTCCACATGTGGCATCCCCTTTGATGGGCGCAAAAGACAGTGTTATCATTTCTATTTTTAATGGAAGGAACGGAGGTCTCAGTGAGACATGGTGTTTCTGGAACTTAGTCTGACAACGAAGGCTACTATCTGCCTGCTATGCTTACCACAGCTAAGCTATGGGAACTGTAGCAAAACAATGCTGTTTTAATTTACAAACCACTCTTTATTGGAGAGCCATCCTCAAAATTAATATTATTATTAGGTTTTTGTTCATTCAACACATATGTGAGGCTAATTCTGTGTCGGGCACTGTTCTGGGCACTTGGGATAATGCAGAGAATAAAACAGATCAAACTCCTCCTCCTTAAGCTTAAATTATGGTGGTTATTATGCCACTGTATTTTTAAATAAATGTGTGTTTATATAAATTTTCCATAAGTGAAAATTAACAATTTTTCTATTGGGGGTGAGGGAGGAAGTCTAATGGAGATGAAGGAAATACATTTAAACCAACAAAACGTATTAGGTAAGATGCTGATACATGCTAAAGAGAATAAAGCAAGGAAGGGGGGAAATATTATTAGAAAGAAGCTGTAATTTAATAAGGTGACCAAGGAAGACCCCATGAGAGAGAAACATTTGAATAAAGACCTGAAAGGAGTTTATTGGGTATCTATTGCTGAATCACAAATATCCCCCAACTTAGCAGTTTGAAACATCAAACATTCACTTTCTCACATGGTTTCAGTGGGTCAAGAAGCTGGGATTGGCTTAGGCAGGTGGTTGGTTCTGGTTCAGGGTCTCCCACAAGGTTGCAGTCAAGATGTTGGCTGGAGCAGCCTTACTGAAGGCCTGACTGGGGCTGGAGAAGCCACTCGCAAGAATGCTCACTCGATGGGTCTGGCCAGAGCCAAAGTTCCTTGCCATAATATGGCAACTGATTTCCCTCAGAATGAGTGAGCTGAGAGAAAGGAAGGCAGAAGCCGCAATGTTATAACCTAGTCTCAGAAGTACAATCCATCACGACTGTCAAAATCTACCAGTCTCACAGACCACCCCTGACAGAAAATGGGAGTAGACAACACAAGGGCATGAGGGCCTAGAGATGGGTGTGTTGGGGGCCATCTTGGAAGCTGCCTACCACAGAAAGGAAGGAGCAAACTGCATGTAAGTGAGGAAAGAGAATTCCAGGCAGAGAGAACAGAAAGCAGAAAGGTTCGGAGGCAAAAAAATATGTCATCTTCAAGGAGCAACAAGGAGGATGGTGTGGTTGAAGATGATATGGGGGAGGGTATATAACAAGATGAGGTCACGGGTCAGATTGGATCATCCAGGGCAGTAGTTCTCAAAGTATGGTCTCTGGATTAGCAGCACCAACATTACCTAGAATTGTTAGAAATGCAAATTCTCGGGCCTCGTCCTAGATCTGCTAAATCAGAAACTGTGGAGGTGAGTCCTCCAGTTGATTCTGGCATATACTCAGGTTTGAGAATCACTGCTCTAGGATGTTAAAAAAAAAAAACACTGCAAGAACTCTGGCTTTGGTCTGAATGTAGGGGAAGTCACTGCAGGGTTTAGAGCAGAGAAGTGACATGATTCAGTGGCCACCTCCCAGAAGGCATCCTGGACTGAGCCACCACCTGTCCTTAGTACGCCTGGCACCCCAGACATGTCATTTGTGAATACTGCCTCTCTCTGCCCACCTGTCTGTCTGTAGAGGTTGAGACAATCTGAGGTTCTTTCCTAACACCCCACAGAAGGAGCAGCAAGAGCTGAGGGAGCTTATGGCCATGAGTTGGGTAGGGGTCATCCGGGGGCCTCTGCAACTCTGCAGATGGCCCTGGCAGCACCACCTACACCTCCAAGAACAAAGATGATGCTGGGATCCAAGGTTCTCACTCAGGCAGGGTCAGGGAAGAGGCTGTCCACTTGCACAGAGGGCTTGGGAAAGAACAGAGCCAGAGATGATCGGAGGAATTCTAGTAGGGATAGAGGGACTGTCCAGAGCTGTCTAGCCTGTCCTTCAATCTTATTAGATCACTTCTTTACTAACCTCCTTACAGAATGCAGACCTGTGCAGACACACCTGGAATCCCTGGGCATTTAAAAGGAGATCACCAACCCAGACTTGGGTTGGGGGCGGTGAGGATTGACTGCAATGTTGGAAAAACATGGCTCGTCACTGAGCCAACAGGTGCTAGTAACTAACTGCCAACTCACAGGTATGAGTCCATCTTACAGTTGAGAAACCATAGGTAAGTGCCAAGAAAGAGGCTTTGTCAAATACAAAGTCTGGATGTTCAGGATCCAGAACCTAAGCACAGATACCTGGCAAGGCTCTGGGCTTGTTTCCCAAACTTGGTTACTCATCAGAACCCCTGGGCCACTTGTTAGAAATACAAATTCACAGATCTCACACCTGGAGATGCTGGTTTGGTAGGCTTGGGGAGGAACTCAAAGACCATCATTTTTATCACACAGTCTCAGTGACTGATCAGATATGGGAAGAACTGGTATAGCCCACAGTAGGACAGTCATAGAACCCAGCCATAGATCAGGAGGTATATGGACTGGACAAATGCCCCAGGGGGTGGGTCAGACTTAGGATCAGGCAAGGCATATGACAGCAATATAGAGCAATTGGCCCCACCAACTGCCCATTGTCTCCACCCCAATCAAAACATCAGGTTCTTAACATCTGTCCCCAGAGAGCAAATGCTTTGATGTGAGAACGTATCATCTATTTCAATTTCCAGAGGTGCTCTAGGAATTAGAGGAGATCGCCACAAACCCACTAGCATGACTGAGTTTTTAGAGTCTTTTCTAGAATAGATGAGGATGAAGAGGAGAGAGAAGACATGAAAGCAGTGAATACTGTGGTGAGGGAAGCCAAGAAAGGCACAGGTACCAGGCAGAAAGTTCTAGAGATTGGGCACAGGTAGCAGCAGGGGTGGGGGGAGGTCCAGCAGGGCCGGCCCCCTTCTCAAAGTCTTTTCTTACACCCTTGAGGGCAAAGTCCTGAGCTAGAAGACAGGAAAGATGAGTTTTAAGCAATCGTGTTACCAGGTGCTTGGTAGGATAGAACTGATGGGGGAAAGGAGATGAGAGCCAGCATGGCAAGAGCCCAGGTGACCTGATGGTCCAGTCCCTATACTCCTTGTCAATATCACTGAGACTTTTTGAGCATTGGGAAGGGGCACAGGGAGCTTAGCATCGTTCCTGCCCTTGGGGAGCTAATAGGCTGGCTGGCTGAATAAATCTTTCTGCCTCAGCTACAACACCTGATTTCATACCCACCCCTCCCACCAGATGTATTCTGAGAGCTGGGGTTGCATTATTGAATGTGTGCCTGTCTCCTGGGCACCAAGTACGCTCAGTAAGTATTTAATGAATGACTGAAGATTTGACTCAAAGCAACTATTAGAACTAAGTTCAGTAACATGACTAATGGCTGATTTTTCAAAATACATGTGTGAGTCAGGCTCGGTGGCTCAGCCTGTAATCCTGCGCCTTGGGAGGCTGAGGTGAGTGGATTGCCTGAGCCCGCGGGTTCGAGATCCACCTGGGCAACTTGGCGAGACCTCATCTCTACAATAAACCAAAAAATTAGCCAGGCGTGGTAGTGCGCGCCTGTAGTTCCAGCTACATGGAAGGCTGAGGCGGAAGGATCGCCGGAGCCTAGCAGGTCGAGGCTGCGGTGGCCAGCAGCGGCCATTGCACTCCAGTCTGGGCGACAGAGTGAGACTCCAACTCAAAAAACAAAAAGAAAAACAAAAACAAAAAACATGTGTGTACGCGCGTAGATAAAAAAAGAAAGATAAAGAGACAGAGGGGAAGACCAAGAAGGGGACCAGGGAGACAGAGCTCAATTCCCTTCAAATAGTATAAATTACAAATCAGTGAGTAGCCCAATTTTTAGAAAGCAAAAAGCATATGGGTGGTTTGCAGAAAAACAGTTACAAATGATCAATAAACAAGAAAAGATGTCCACTGTCACTTGAAATTGGAGGAAAACAAACTAAGACTACATGACACTATTTTTTCACACGTGGGATAAATAAGATCTTTTGTGACTGATAACCCCTAGTTAGCCAGGATCTGCAAAAGCACATGGGAATGCCTCTCTTTGAAAGGCAAGTTGGCAATATCTGTCCAAATCCCAAATGCACATATTCTTTGACCTAATAACCGTTCTAAGTATGCAATAATGTAAGTATAAAGGCATTTTGTGGAGCATTTTTTGTTAAAGGAAAAAAACTACTGGGAAACAACCTAAATGTCCATAATCACAGGAGACTGATTATGTTGTACTGACAGGATGGCTAGAAGCTGCTAAAGTGAATGAGGTAGGTCTGTGGGTGCTGATGTGAAAAGGATCTCCAAGACCTACTGCTAAGTGTACAAAAGGCTCATTCTTATACAAAGGCATAAATAAACTGCATGTGATTATACATGCATGGAAAATTGCTGAAATAATACTCATAAAGCATTTGATCTGGTTCATTCTTAAAAATGAAACCAAAGTAAGGACACTATACTTTTAAAGTATTCCCATTTGAATACACAAGAAATTTCTATAATAGGAAGACAAAATTGTGTGGTGTAGGTGCAGGAATAAAAAGAAAGATCCATGGAAAAAGATGAACACGAAACAGACCCAAGTAGACTCGCTAAGTATATGGTGAAGAGGTGCTTCTTAGGGCAATGGTGAAAGGCTGAATCAGTTAATCAATGCTGTTTGAATGGCGGGCAAACTATTCAGAAAATATTAAGGTAGGTACATTCGTCACACATTTTCTGAAATTATGTTCCATATGGATTAAAATTTTAAAGGGGGGAAAAATAGTCCATAAGATTTCCAGAAGAAAATACTACCATCTTTTACTGGTAAAGACCTTTTTAAGTGTGACTTCAAAGGGTAGATATAGTAAAAGGAAAAGACTGGCTAATCTGTCTATTAAAATGGAGTTTTTAAAAAAATCACAGTCTGAATTGTAAAACATAAAAAATTAAAATCATTTGCTACATCTGATGATACAGGAAAAACTAAACAGTGTCTCCTACTCTCTACTCAACACCACTCTCAGTACTTCTGACATAATTTTGTAAGGGATTTCCCCTACATACCAACCAGGTAATTCTCCAGCAGACACCAGCTGGGTATCTTGTAACTTAATGCTAGCATTATCTACCTGGAGATAGTGTCAGATCCCACAGGTTGGAGGCTCAATCCTACAAGACTGTGCCCCTCTTTAGATGCCAATCACAAGTAGTAGGTTGTCACCTATACTTCTGATAGATCGGCTGCAAATTCTTTGTTTGTCTCGGGTTCAGTTAGCTTGCCAAAGCAGCTCATAGAACTCAGGGAAACACTTTACTTCCATTTACCCATTTATTACAGAGGATATGACAAAGGATACAGATGAATAACTGGACGGAAGAAATTCATGAAGCAAGGCACGTGGGAAGGGATGAAGTGCTTCCACAATTCCTCTGGGCACAATACACTCCAGGTACCTCCATGGGTTCGGCTACCAAAAGGCACTCTGAACACAGTCCTTTTAAGTTTTTATGGTGGCCTCAATATGTAGGCATGATTAATTTTATTACTGACCATTGGTGATAAACTGAACCTCTCCCTCTCTCAGAGGTTGGGGGTGGGGAGGGTGAAAGTCCTAATCCTCTAACTGTGTCTTGGTTTTTGTGACCAGCCCCCATCTAGGGGCCCCCAGTCACCAATCATTTCATTAACATACAAAAGATACTCTTAAAACTCTGGCTATTTCAAAGGTTTAGGCCAGGAACCAGACAGAAGACCAAATATGTATTCCACAATATCCCACTATACCTAATCAAAACCCTTCTCTAAGAACTGTCCAAACCCCAGGGTTCCTGGTGTGTAGACCCACATGCCACGTGCATGACTACTTGCCTACTGCTAGTTGGACCTGTCAGGAGTTGTAAAGAAAACAGCATGGGGTTACCCACCTTCCACCAAGAGTAGCCTTTTCTGTCAGATGGCTTCTGAAGAAGAAAAGACAAGCTTGCAGAGAGATGCAGGAGGCGAACCCAGAGAAAAAAGTGACATCAAACAGCATAAGGAAGGGACAAATGTCAGCACCTGATTTTCCAGTCCTGAGCCTGCACTTCTGTGAGATACCCCCATATCCCTCTAATAAATGCCCTTTTTCCATAAGTTAACATGGGTGGGTTTCTAGTACCACAATAGGACAGACCCTGCTCAAGAAATCCACCAAACCACACTGCCCTGTAAATGGCTAATACCAGTCCAGTCCAGAAGCCATTACACCGACATACAGAACAGTCTTCTAGGACCATATTGAATTTTGGCTTTTTAAAAGTCCCCAAAAGCAGAACTTCCATAATCTCTCCATGGAAAATCATACCACACAATTTCTTCTTCTTCTTTCAAAACTTTTTCTCCTCCCATAAAGTGGTACTTTCCACTTATATATCATCTTTTTGTTGTTGTTGTTTTCTGAGAAACTCAGCATTTATTAACTTCAACCGCTCCACATTGCTAATCCTTATATGGAGACTTTCCAGTAAAAGGTGTGACTTTACATTTATAAATAATGCTCAAAATCACTGCAAGTGTTGCTTTTCGCAGGACTTGGGAAAATTGTCAGAAAGAACTACATTAGGAAAGAGAAATAAGCAATAATCTCTCAGGTGCAGCCACAAAAGCAACTGCAAATCTGCTGGATTCCTGTGGAAGAGGAAGACCATTCAGCCCTGAGACTCAAAGGCCTCCCTGAGGCTTCTTCAGGCACATAAGAAAAGTCCTTATCATCCACACTGCAAAACATGTACAGAAATTCTGGGCAAAAAAAGCTATTCTCAAACAACAAAAAGGGCATTCAGGATACAGAAGACCACACAAAATGGGGAAGAACTAGGTAGCATTTTGTAGTTGAATGAAATCAGATTCCTTGGGAAATTGCATGAGCAGGTTTAAAAACTTCTCTGCAAAGAGGACTGAAATATTCATGCAGCAAAATGGGAGGATGCTAGGACCAGGGGCAGCCTTCAAGGTGGGCTTAAATGATTCTGAGCACATCAGAATCCCTTGAATGGCCAGTTAAAACATAGACTGCAGCTGTTAACCGTTGACTATGACTTAGCCTGTTTCACACTGAGGTGGTCAGTTTTGAGTCACGGTCTTTCGACTGAGAGAGCATTACAGTCTGGAGGGGATGTTAAAACTCAAATTGCTGGGCCTCAGCCCCAAAGTTTCTGACTCAGTAGGTTTGAGGTAGGGCCTAAAAGGAAGGGTTGGGGTATAGCACAGCTAACAAGTTCCCAGGTGATGATGATGATGCTGGTCTGGGAACCACAGTTTGAGAACCACTGGTCTAGAGGAAGACAAGGAAGGTCAAAGTTCTTTCTGCAATAGATGCTACCTTTATCCAGGTGTTGGAGGTAGGGCCATTACAAAAAGGCACAAGAATCAAAACTCACAATTTACTCCTGACTTGAAAGCTCCTGCCATTTCCACATAACAGGATGAAAACTGCAGAAACTATGCTAGGTTGGTCCAAGAAATGAAAGAAAAGTGAATCCAACAGGGTGACTTACCTGAGAGTAAACAAATACAACAAATATTCAAGTCATCTTAAAAGCTGCTTCAGGTTTTTCATTGCTACCTCTAAATCCTGTTCATTAAGAAAGTCCTATATTTGCATGCAAGGTAATAAGAGTTCACGCTTCCTATGAAAGAAGGTGGGGACGTGGTGTTCAACTACATCATGTACCCTGGGCCCTTTCTGTCCTTCTACTTCCCAAGGCTTTGCCTCTGCTCTGTCCTCTCTGTATCTATTTTCTGCAGTGACACCCAACTCCCTGCCCCTCACCAATCCACACTTCTGGCTTTCACATACCAGAAGCAGAAAGCAAGTGAAGTCTCGATCTGAGACAAGGAGGAGTTGTCTCCTCACCTCCCAACCTGGTGCACTCCTCCTTTGGTGGCAGAGAGAACATGGGCCTGCTCATCGTTGGACTCCCCTCACACCATATTAAAAAGACCTGAGTCTTTTAAGTCTGAGGTTTGTGCAACCTGGCCCTGGAGCAAACCCCTGGTGGCCAGAACACAAGACCACTTCTTTAGCTTAGCAGTGCCCAAAGATAAAACAAGAGGGTTCAAGCTGGGAAGAGTACGCATAGAAAAAGAAGATTGAGGCCAGGCATGCTGGCTCAAGTCTGTAATCCCAGCACTTTGAGAGGCCGAGGTGAGGGGAATTGCCTGAGCCCACAGGTTCGAGAACAGCCTGGGCAACTTGACAAGACCTCATCTCTACAATAAAAATTAAAAAATTAGCCGGTCATAGTAGCGTGCACCTGTAGTTTCGGCTACCTGGAAGGCTGAGGCAGAAGGATCATCTGAGCCCAGCAGGTCAATGCTGGGGTGGCCGTGAGTGTGCCACTGCACTCCAGCCTGGGTGACAGTGAGACTCCAACTCAAACAAGAAAAGAAAAGAAAAGAAAAAGGTTGAGAAACAAAGAAGGACAGAGAAGGATGAGGTGTTATGCGGGGGATGGGAAGCAAAAGATAGAGCCTTAGCGCTAAGCTCAAGTCTTCTCTATTTCAGAGAAATTATTTTTATCCTACTTAGAAAAGTAATACAGGCCCAGAAAAAAAAATGTTACAGAACACAGAAAAGTAAAAAGAGAATCCCATGACTTGGAACAAAACACTGAACGAGCACCTCCTTCCACTTGGTACAACAGCACCTCATGGGGCTGTGGGGGCACCTAGTCAGCAGGAATCAGGAGAGAAGGGACGTGGAGGCAGGAGCTGAGTGGCCATCAGGGTCTGTTCCTCAGGGGAAAACACAGAGACTGAAAGGTTTTCAGAACTAGATTCTCTCTTTTAGAGATGGGGGAATTGAGATCCCAGGATCCTGCAGATGCATAAAAGAACTTAATCCAACAGAGCTGCAGGCAGGACCTTTGGCCAAGTTCTTTCTAGTATAGTTAAGAGCAGCCAAGAGAAGGATCCAAGTATTTGAAAATCAATTATTTTAGAAGTGCAGAATTGTTTTAGAAGTGCAGCTTGCACCAAAACAACAAAAATCAGAACAAAAGAAAAATAAATTTCTCTTGGAACTACCATAATTGTGGTACTCAGACAGCTCTTTCAAGCAAGAACTCAGACCCCATATTCACTGAGGGTCTGGCAGTGCAGTGTGGAAGCAGGCTACCCTTCCAACTGCTCATGCTAGCTGGACCTCACACCAGGAATCGAGATATAGGGAACATACCAGGTGTGGTGGTGACTCACATCTGTAATCCCAGCATTTTGAGAGGCTGAGGCAAGAGGATTGCTTGAGGCCAGAAGTTCAAGACCAGCCTGGGAACACAGTGAGACACTCCACAAAAAAATATATTTTTAGTATTTTTTTTTTTAAAGGAGATGTATAGGACAGACTACAACCTCTCCACAGCATCACAGAGGGCACAATACCGGTTTAGCTAAACTGTTCCGAAAGAAGCACTAGCGGCATGTTACACCTAGGTAGGGGAAATGTATTAGTTTCCTGGGGTTGGCATAACAAAGTACACAAACTGAGTGGCTTAAAAAACAGAAATGTATTGTGTTACACTTCTGGAGAGCAGAGGTCCAAAATCAAGGTGTTGGCAGGGTTGGTTCATTCTGAGGGATGTGAGGGCGAATCTGTCCCAGGCCTCTCTCCTGGCTTGTGGACATTCCTTGGCTCTCAGGTGGCCTCTGCCTTGTGTCTTCACATCATCTTCCCTCTATGTGTGTCTGTGTCTGAGTCCACATTTCTCCTTGTTAGGAGGACCCCATCATATTGGATGTGGGTCCACCATGCTTCAGTAAGACCTCATCTTAATGTGGTCATTTGCAAAGAGCTTATTTCCAAATATGGTCACATTCAAAAGTATGGGGGGGTGGTGGTTAGGACTTCAGTATCTTTTGAGGGACACAACTCAACCTGGAAGAGGAAGTAGAAGGCTGGATCTGGCTGGGGATGGCGGGAGAATGGGATGGAGGTCCAGCTAACACATGGACATTGATCTGGGGGCAAAAAGTTTGGACAAACAAGAGACAGAGTCTGGTGGTTCAGCAGCAGAGAGTATCTGGCACAGCCCTGAGGGGCAACAAGAAATCTATTAGCCAGCAAAGAAGAGCTGCTTCCGCTCCAACCTCCCTGTCCCAAATGCCCCCAGTCACCAAGGCCCCCCATTGGATCCCTACAATCTGGCCACCAAATGGGTTAATGCCAAGTTTTAGGGGAGGGAACAGGACCTTACTCTAGCATATCAGTCCCATAATCCATGCCAGTGGCAGACCATGCTGTGACAGGAGCTGGTTCTTCTGGGGCTGAGAGTATCTTTGGGTGTGCAGATAGGTGTTAACTACAGCCGGTGAGAGGGCAGGCACTTCAGTCCACAGAAATTTCCAGGATGCCTGCTTTGTGCACAACAGAGCCCATGATCTGCCCAAGGATGACAAGACTCCCTACGGGTCTCAGTGTACCTTCTGCGCTGCCGGGCACAGCACTCACAGGGAGTGGGCATGCAGGAAACACTGGCATCTTGCATGACTAACTTCTCACCCTGTTTTCTTCCTCCCACACCTCTTGAATGAGTACTGCCTACTTTGGAATCCAGCTCAGACTGAAATAACAAAAAAGCTGTTACCCCACTCTGTGGTCTTCCTCCAACAATAAAGATCTCATCAACAGGAAATCATGCCAGCTTTACATTTGGAAGCACAGTCTCAAACAGTCATGTGATGAAAACCCTGGGGTTGTGACTCCTGGTTTCCTCAAGTTTTTAGAGCCAGAAGGGACTTTCAGGGGTGCATTCAAGCAAGAAAGAAAATTGACGCCAGCCCACAAGGAAAGTCTCATTTTAACAATCTCATATCCACTTCAGAAAGCACTTAGTCTTTGCAAACAAGTAGCCATTTGCATTGTGTTCGCCCACACCACCCATGTAAGAAGCCATCCAAGTGGATAATTAGAGCTGGGCACAGAGAAGGCATTTAGCAAACACTTGTTGCTTGATAATCAATTCACATGGTCCTTGCCCACTCACTCATTAGAATATAACCTACAGATAATCTCCATTCGTGCTAGGCATTTCACTGACTCCATGGAATCTAACCCTTTAAAAACAGCTGCAGCAGTTACATCTGAACAGACTGCCCTTCCCTGGAGTCTGAACGTCCTGCCACAACCAAAGGCTCACACAAGCCTCAAAAAGGCAATTCCTGCCACAAATATACCAAACACACAGGAGAGCGCAAGAAAAAGCCAGAGAGTGGGGTGAGTTTTAAGGTCCCTCTTGAAACTGATGCTTCATAACTGTTGATAGTGAGTCATTTCACCCTAGATTTTTTATTTTCTTGCTTGGCCCCCTTTCATAACTTCCATTTCCAAGTGCATTCAGAAAGTATTTCTCTGACCTTGTGTGATGCTGCCCCTCACCTGCAATACTGGATGCAGAATCATGAGGCTCCCTCTAACACAGGGCCAAAACTCACCCACAGAGCTGGACACAGAAAATACATGCATGAAGCCCAATTGAGTTGTGGTTTTTGTTTTGTTTTGTTTTGTTTGTAATCGCAGGTAGTGGCAACCTTCTCAAATGCCTTGTGTGCGGGTAGGAAGGTGGGCCAGTGGGGCCACATCTTACGATTCTTGGAAAGAAGACAGGTATTCAGACGTTTATTAAACAGAAAACAAATTTTCAATGTTGGCAACTAATTGAACATTTTAAAGCACCGTGTACACAGAATAAAATGCTTCTGTGAACAGTCTTTAGCCTGAAGACAACACAGCGTGTGACATCTATCTGTGTCTTGGCAGGCCAGCTCACCAGAATTCCAGAGGTCCTGACCCTGCCTGACTGCCATCTCCTCTGTCCCCTTCTCCCTGTCCCCTGAGACATTATAATGTCATTTGTTTAGGGAGTCAGTCATCACAGACCAGCACTCTTGAAAAAAGAGTTCAAACCACGCAAACAGCATTCCTTATGGGTACACCATTCATAGTCGGCCTGCATTTTCTCTGGCCTTTAATCAGTGAGTACTGGTTGATGTAAATGGCTGGTAGAGATTCTTACAAATTAGCTCTTCCTTGCTGGCAGATCCCTCCCTCTGGACTCCGCTAAGCCACCGGGCTCTCTTAGGTGCAATGCAAGGTGAGGAGACAGTGACTATACGCTGGTACACACTTCCTAACCCAAGCAGAGGCGAGTTAGGATACCCCAGTCCAAAGGTCTCCAGAAAAAGGTGAAAGAAAAAACTTGACAACTCCTCCAAACTCCCAAGGCCTGAACTATTTCACACTAGACTCTAAGTTTCTCGAAGGCAGCGAGGCTTGTCCACATGCAAAATGTACAAATGAAAATGGTGTAAAACCTAATTCTTTGACTTAGCCTTAGCTAGAAACAAAGTTAAAAGTCTGTGGGTATTTTTTTTTTTAAATAGCAAAAATGCTGAGATCAAAACAATTTTTTGAGCTATTGACTCAAAAGCTTTGAAATTGTAGGATCTGCCTCTATATCATGTTATAAAAATAAGAATAAAGGCCAGAAAATACACGCAAGTCAGCTACCCTGACAACACTTAAGAATATAAACACCAGCCAGGTGAAGGGCCTTTCTTGGCAGTTTTATACTCACTCTAAATCTTGTCACCATAAAATTGAGTTATTATTTGTCTTCAAGTAGCTCTTTCATGAGATTCTAAAATTGTTTATGGTTATATAACCTTTATAACCTTGGGACTATAGTGCATGTGTCCCTCTTAAAGAAAATTGTAATTTCTCATTACACTTGTACAAGAGAAAATTAGATCTACATTTGTTCTTCAATTTTATAATATTTGATCCATGGACTCTGCCTCTACCCATTTTGTTCTTACTAAACGTCCTTGCAAGTAAAAAGTAGGTGGTGATTGTTAGAAAACACTTAACAATGTAAAGTAAAAATTTTTTTACTCTTTCCAAATAGCAGATTCTGATTCAGTAGATCTGTGGTGGGATCTGAGTATTGTTTTTGCTTGTTTCTTTGTTTTAACCAAACTCCACTTCCTAGGTGCATTTGATGCTCCCCAAAGTTTGGGAATCAGGCAGAAGGACTCCCTGACATCTAAGGAACAGTTTCTGAGGGATGCCAAGAAAGTCACAAACTCGCCCATCCACCATGCCCACACATGCCTGTTTTTAATAACAATTTTATTGCAATATAACTCACATACCATAAAATTCACCCTCAAAAAGCATATAATACAGTGGTTTTTGGTATATTAAGAGAGCTGTATAACCCTCACCACTATGTAATTTTAGAATATTTTCATCACCTCAAAACAAAAAACAAAAAAAGAACCCCATACCCGTGAGCAGTCACTCTCCATTCACCCCAGACTCCAGACCCTGGCAGCCACTGATCTACTTTCTGCTTATAGGATTTTTTCAGTTTAGGCATTGCATATAAATGGAATCATACAGGATATGACTTTTTGTGTCTAGCTTGACTTTGCATGATGTTTTTGAGGTTCATTCATGTTTTAGCATGTATCAATCAGTACTTCCTTTTTATTGATGAATAATATTCCATCGTATGGATACACCACATTTTGTTTATCCATTCATCAGTTGACGGGCATTTGAGTCATTTCTGGCCACTATGAATAATACTGCTGTGAACATATAGGAGGATGTCACCCAGAAAACACAGAATTATTTTTTGGAGGACAGTTCCCTTGTAGTACAGGCTTCCCCCACTAAGTAAGTATTCTAGGAACCCATTGGCATCAGTGTACCAGCTAGCATTGCTGTTAGAGGCTGCATACAGCTTCACTTAATTTTTTTTTTTTTTTTAAGATTCTTTCAGTGCATTGGCCCATTTCATGAGGGGTGATTTGTGAGCACACTTGCCCATACCACACTGAGTGTTCAGCAGTTTTTTAACCAAAAACGGCATGGCCCCCTTGCTCCACCCTGCCTATTCACCCAATCTCATCCCACGTGCCTTTTTGTTGTTGTTTCCCTAGATGAAAAATGTCCTCAGAGAGAAATATTTTGCTGATGTAGAAGAGGTAAAACAAAAAATGGCAGAAGCACTAAAGGCACCAAAATTAATGAGTTCAAAAACTGTTTTGAGCAGTGGAAAAAGCACCTTGATAGGGGTATTGTATCAAACAGAGAGTACTTTGAAGGTGATTATAAGAATAAATACACAATTTCTTATAAATAAATTCTGGGGTTTTGGGGGTCCCCTCTTGTGTATGCATAGGTTTTTATGTGGACATGTGTTTTCAATTGTTATCTTGGGTATAGAGCTAGCAGTGGAACTGCTGGGTCATATTCCATACATTCCTTTTTGTTCCACTTCTATATCTGAGCTGTATACTGCTAATAGCCAATGAGAAACATTCTCACATTGTTTACCAATAAGCAATCTTTTGCCAAGTAATTCAATTTCCCAGAATAGAGTAAACAATAAGATCTGTCTCTTTTATCTTTCTACATTTGTGGGTCTTCAAGTCACTGGTAGTGTGAATGACTCTCCACTTGGCATTTGCCACAAATGAGAGAGTATCAGTATTCAAAACTAGTGAAAAATGAGGGGTGTGTTGTACACTTAAATACTACCTAACCATTACAAATTAGAATGGATGCCCTGGAAGAGAAAACAAAACCCACACAGAAGCAGATTAATAGTACGCTTTAAGATCTAACAGCCTTCCATTAAAGAAAAATAATGAAGCCAAAATCAGGCTGGTGTGCTCGTTCTTTCTCTCTCTCTCTCTCTCTCTCTCTCACACACACACACACACACACACATACACACACACACTAATTTAATCAACCAAATGTGCCCAATGCAAACATTTCTTTAGTCTCACATTTGCTCAACACAGATGGACAGAAGAAAATAGACGAATGTTTCTGGGTGTAGAACCTTCTGAGGGCAATTTTTATTAACAGGAAATTTTCAGAGCTGTTCTATTTGGGGAGTTAGAAAAGGATCCAATTATTTGTAACAAAGAAAAGCTCAAAAAACCCTTTTAAAAAGTGTTCTACTGGAAAACTTACCCAGAAACTCACATTAGTTCCTGGCATAATAAAATTAAATGGGAATCTACTCATTTAAAAAAAAAATTGAAACAAGAAATCAATAAAATTGCTGACTATTTGGCAAATGAATTCAAAGCTCAAAGCCTGGTTTAGTCCTTCAAGCTTCACTCACAAACATAACAAAACATTTATAGACATAGATTCTTTGTCAAAAGTCCTTAAGAACAATTTCTAGCACTCCTGGGTTCCGGCTGAAAATGATGGGTAGATTTTCTTTAAAAATAATTTTTATTTCAGATTATTTTTCTTTATCTACACCTGTAAACTCATTCTTATTCTAAATTAAGTTACCACCATCCATACCCCTCCTTCCAAATACTGAGGCAAAAAGGAGAAGATTAGAAGCCTGGGGTTCTAGTCATAGCAGGGCTTTTTTGTTTGTTTTGCTTTGTCTTGAGTAAGTCTCACTCTGTTGCCCAGGCTGGAGTGCAGTGGCACGCCCATGGCCACTGCAGCCTCCACCTGCTGAGCTCATGTGATCTTTCTACTTAGCCTTCCAAGTAGCTGGAACCACAAGTGAGCACTACCACACCCAGTTAATTTTTTGATTTATTGTAAAAACAAGGTCTTGCCAAGTTTCCCAGGCTGGTCTCAAACCCCTGGACTCAGGCAGTTCTCTCGCCCAGGCTGGTCTCAAACCCCTGGACTCAGGCAGTTCTCTTGCCTCCAAAGTGCTGGGATTATAGGCTTGAGCCACCACGCCCAGCTTCCTCGTAAATGGCCAGATAACTTGGAGCAAGTCTCTTTACCATGTGGCTGACTCCATTTCCTTATGTGGAAATAGGAAGACCAGGGATCATCAAATGTTTTCTGTCAAGGGTCAAATAGCAAATATTTTCGCTTTGAGGGTCACATGGTCTCTGCTGCAACTACAGATACCCCTTGACTTATGATGGGGCTACATCTCAATAAACTCATTGTAAGTTGCAAATATGTCAAGTTGAAAATGCATGCAATACACCTAGCCTACCAAACATCATAGCCTAGCCCAAACTACCTTAAGCATGCTCAGAACACTTCCATTAGCCTACATTGGGCAAAAACATCTAACTCAAAGCCTATTTTGTAGTAAAGTGTTGAATAGCTCGTATAATTTTTTGAATGTTGTACTGAAGTATGGTTTCTACTTAAGTACAGTATCACTTTCATACCAAGTCAAAAAAAAATAATTAAGTACAACCTTCTCAAATTGGGGATTGTCTGGACTCAACTCTACAATCTCAGTGTAAAACCAGCTACAGACAATATGTAATCAAAAGGGCATGGCTGTGTTCCAAAAAAGATTTATTTATAAAAATTAGGCTTTAACTTAAATTTGGCCCATGGGTTGTATTTTGCCAACCCTGTGTTAGAGGACTTTGAAGGTCTCCCCCAGATGATTATGAAGTAAGAGTCACTGGCCACTGAAACCCACTTTTACAAATGATTAAGTCATCAGATCTGGACACTGGAGACATGTGCACCACAGCACTTAGTTCTAGCAGAGTCTCTGTACTGGGACATAGAAATTGGACTCTTCCTTATATTTCCCTTAACAGCCACCTTCTATTTTGGTTGGTACCTCACTCATGCTCTGTTGACCTCTCACCTTGGGCTTGGATGAAGCATCACTCCAGAGGGTAGAATCAAGCTTTCTGAGAGGCAACTCGGAGTCAGATAATACAACCCAAATATGTAGGGAAACAGCTTTCTAAGGGGATAAGCTTGGCCATTGGGAAATATGAGACAAGAGGGAGATGAGCAGAAAAAACAGGTCTGCTTTCCTACCAACTACTCCAAGGCCCAGTTCCTCTTTGCAGCCCTTCCTGAGAAGTGAACACACCTACTGGACAGCCTGCTGTGTCTCTCAGCAACTCACTTGCAAATACTAGCCAGCATAATGTGGCATCTTCCCAGCCCCGGTTCCCTTTCATATCCACCCTCACTGCTCTGGGTGAATATCTCTTAAATAAGGTGTTAATACTTAATTCTTGCCTCAGGTTCTGCTTTCTATCAAAAAAGGATTAAGATGCTGCCTCAAATGATTCTCTTATTTTAAAATTAAAAGGTAAAATAAAAGAAATAAAACTACTGAATTTAGAGGTAAAATACTGACTTCCACATTAAACAAAACTAATCTTGGCCTTCAATACTAGCTCTAAATACCCCTACAATGTCCAAATGTCAAAAATGTATCCTAAACAACATAGGTCAGCATCTCTCTAAAAAGAGGATCTGAATACCCATGACCTCTCACTGGTAAGTGATTAGGCATGCATATCTGGCCTCCCAATTATAAATGAAACAAACAATGTTGTGCTACATCTTTTGGAATCTAATCATCAGTTGTGTAGGTAAGAGGTCCCTCTTACCACTGTTATAGTCTGAATGTTTGTGTCCCCCCAAACTTCATGTGTTGAAATCCAATCTCCAATGTAACAGTAATAAGAAGTAGGGCCTTTAGGAGGTAGTTAAGTCATGAGGACTCCAGACTCATATACTATAAAATATCATAAAAGGATTAGTACCCTTATAAAAATATAAGGATTAGTGCCCTTATAAAAGAGGCTCAGGAGAACTTATCTGCCCTTCCACCATGCAGAAGAAGGTAGCCCTCTATGAACCAGAAAGTATGACCTCACCCAACACCAAATATGTCAGTGCCTTGATCTTGGACTTCTCAACTCCCAGAACTATGAGAAATAAATTTCTGTTATTTATAAGCCACACTGCCTATGGTATTTTGTTATAGCAGCCCACATAGACTAAGACTTAACTAGCTTAATTTAACAGTAGCTCAGGTCCCTGGACAGGGTAGGCTTCTGCTAATAACTCACTATCCATGAACTAAACACAATCCCAACTTTTTACAATAGAGTCAACTTTTGATGGGAACGGAACAATTTCCTAGACAGTGCAGGACAAGCAATTTCCTGATGATATCGGAGAATCTGGAATTCCTGAGGTTGAAGTGAAGGCCACTCTGCATGATGAAATCCCCTGGAGAGCCACAAGCTGTGGGGGAACAAGTGATATGGGGACTTCCCAAAGTCTCATGGAGCATGTGCTGATGATGTTGGTGAGTTTATAACAAAGCAACAGCATTTGTGCATTAACTAAACCCATGGAAACTTACCGTCAGTCATCTGGCCCAACATTGTTCACTAAATTATCTGTGTTTTCCCAGTGATTTAAAATATCGCCCTTACCATAAGTCTGATCTATATTTCAGTCTGTCTCTGACTTCTCCTCTTTGACAGTCTTTTCTTCCTTGCCTTTCATGACACTACCTTTTCCTGACAATTCCTGCAAACTTTCCTTGGGTCTTCTCTTAAATGTTGCGTGGCAAGTCTCCCTCCTACGGACTTGCCCTGGTGATCTTTACATCCTCCCAATTTAATCTCTCTGCTCATGAAGCATAAATCTTGGGCCACCATGTGTGGTTGAGCAGGTTGGTCACTATGCAACAGTGCCCAGGCAAAGGGGCCAAGCAGGGATGAAATCCATTCTGCTCTGTGTGCCAGTTGTGCAACCACGTGGCTCCCCAAGTTCCCATCTCTAGCCTAGACATCCTCTGAGTCACAGATCCATCCATCCAAACATATGCTAGCCATCTCTCTCTGAATGTCCCCCAAGGAGCCATATGCACAACATAAACTCATTTTCTTTCTTTCAAGCCTGTGCCTCCCTTGTGTCCCCTACTTTCACTGCATGGTGCCATCAACAAGGCAGAAAATCGGGAGGAGTTTGAGTGCTCCTTGTCCCTGACCTGCCATATCCTGTCTGACAGATCAGCTTATACCATCTCTCCAGCCACTGCTGTAGAATTGGTATTTGACCTCATTATTTCTCTTCTCATTTAGTCCGCTGGGCTCCCTGCTTCCTGTCCTTAAAGCCTTCACTCTGCTGCACAAGCAACTTTGACACAGAATTCTGATCATGTCATGCCACTGCCTAGAAACTTTCCGTGACTTCTCGCAGCCCACAGGATAAAGACCTGACTCCTCAAAATACCTCAAGGGACTCCTGACTCTCTCTCACCTCTTTGTTCCTGGTCAGTGCCAAACACATTAGTCTTGCCTTTGCTCATGCTGTAACCTCAGTTGGGAATGCCTGAGTCAAGGGGCCCCTCCTTGAAGGCTTGGTTGATACCCAGATAAAGCTGACTAAACCTTTCCTTGAGCCCCCCAATGTCCATGCTAATATCCATAACACTTATAGGTTTATATGTTTCTCTAACCCCATTAAAACTGCAGGCTCTGAAAGCAGAGATGACACTTTGTTTGACTTTGCATCTCCAGAGCCTGGCCCAGTGGCTAGCACTGTGACAACCTCACTCATAAAATCCTAAATGGATGTGAAAATAAACAGAGTAGCCAAGGCAAGATGATACAAATGAAAATTAAACCTTTAAATTACCACCTGGTTATATTTGTATGCGGTATAAAATCGGGACAGAACACTATTATGCCCAAGTTCCCTCTGAGAAAGAAGAGATTAGGGATTAAGGAAGGAAGACTAGAAGCATTAGAAAGAAAGGCAGACAGACAAAGAGGAAGAGCTGCGGAAGCGTGGTCCCTGTTCTAAGCAGGACATTCACCTTTTCTCTCTATCTACATTTCTTTCAAACACTTCTAGTCTTCCTCCCTTAATCCCTAATCTGGCATGTTGATGAACTGCCAGCTGGAGAGGGAGGAAGAAGAGCGCTTCAGCAAGAGACCTTGCAGAAACAGATGCAGCTGGTCCAGCAGTGAGGAGACACAAACTCAGGTACCTCCGGGAGTTAGAGGTAAGATAAACACAGGTATGAGAAGAATGAGTGTCTATTCCGATAGATACTTTCCTGCAGAAAGGCAGTCAGATTCAAAAACCATAAAAATATCTTAGCAGCCAAACAAAACAGGTCTAAGAAAGGATTCCAGAGGAGAGTCAGAAAGATAGCTGCTTACTTCTTTCCTAGCCTACTGAGCAGAATCCTTAATATGATGTTCAAGGCCTATATGACCCTTACAAACATGACAGGCTCTTTGCTGTCAGGGAGGCATTTCCTATCCCCAACTCTTCCTATCTAGCTGAAAGGAACCTCCTCCTCCAGGAAGTCATCCCTGAGCCCCCAGGGGTACTTCTCCTTCACAGCCTTTCTCATGATTGTAATCAAATAGATATTCATTTAAAATCTGCTTCTACTATAAGAAGATAAGTCGTTTGAGGGCAGGGAAGTTTCATTCTTCTTATTATATCCCCAATATTCAATACTCACTCGACTGTACATATCTGAGGCCCAGTAACTATGTGTTGAATGATTCAATCAATCAGACAGATAAAGCAATTAATGAATAAAACTGGCATGTATCTAGAATGCAAGACCAAGGATCATGCCCTCAGCATAAACGAGAAAGAGAAGGATGGTCTTCCCATAACTGAAAGATAAGCCAGAGCAGGGGTCACGGCCTGTGGGCAAACCCAGCCCACTCCCATTATCAGATGGCCCAGGGCACTTGCCAACTAAGATCATCTTTTACATTTTTAAGCAGATGAAAAATAACCAAAAGAAAAATGACATTTCATAACACATAAAAGTTACTTGAAATTCACATTTCGGCATCCATAAATAAAGTTTTACTGGAACATAGCTATACTCATTTATTTACATATCATCTATGGCTGCTTTCATGCTATAACAGTAAAGTCAAACGGCTGTAACAGAGACCATATGACTCTCAAAGCCTAAAATTACTTACTACTTGGTCCTTTCCAGGAAAAATTTGGAGCCTCCATGGGCTCACTATCCAGGACCTTGAAGAAAGTTCTGACCCAGTGGCATATACTCAGGTCTGAGTTCCAGAAAAACAGTGTCTATTGATGCAAAATGTGACTTAAGTATTCATGAATAAACAGAGAGCTAGATAACTTAATGGTAGCATACTCATGCAATAGATTATTACATAGGTATTAAAAGAATGAAGGCCGGGCATGGTGGCTTACACCTATAATCCCAGCACTTTGGGAGGCCAAGTCAGGAGGACTGCCTGAGCCCAGGAGTTCAAGATCAGCCTGGGCAACATGGTGAGACCTCGTCTCTACAATAAATCAAAAACTTAGCCAGGCATGGTGGTGCGTGACTGTAGTCCCATAAACTTGGAAGGTTGAGGTGGAAGGACTGCCTGAGCCCAGCAGGTTGAGGCTGTGGTGGCTGTGATCACGCAATTGCACTCCAACCTGAGTGACTCCGACTCAAAATAAATAAACAGAATGAATTAGACCGAAAAGAACAAAGTATAGAAAGACATCTACAATACATTGTCAAAGTAATTTAAAGGACATCATAGATAATATTTTCTAACTTATTTTAAAAAGAAAAAGTGCACATATGTTTAAATGTGCAAGAATATGACTATCTGGAAGGGTATGCATGATAAATAGCTCTGGGGAATGAAACCAGGATTTTTACTTAGAAACCTTTTGTACTTATTGAATTTTTTTACCCTGAAAATATACTATTCTCTAATTTAAAAATAAAAAGACAAACAGATGCTGATTTTAGAAAGCCCTTCTCCCCCACGTCCCTTCACGATAGAGTAGCCAATTCAGGACAAGAGTGGATTCAAATTCTTGATGATCTCAAGATCCCATGGCCTCAATTCTGCGTTTTGCAGATGGGCGCTGCATATAAACACGCTCTCCTCTGAAACTTCAAGTCTTGGGTAACAGTGCAAAGCTGTTCATGTGTTTGTTTTGAGAAATGTAAGATTAGAACGGTTAGAAATAGTCCTACTTCTCTTTTCCTAGAAACTCCGTTAGCTCTTCACTTACACCAGCCCTCTTGAGCCCTCAGAAGGTCAGGTTGCCAGGGGATATGAATAAGCCAGCCACCCAGAATGGCAGCTGTCAGCTGCCTTCTTTGTGTTTCCTCTAAACAGCAGCTGGCTCTCCTGTTACCGGGACCTCTCCCGGTGTAGGCTCATAATCATAAGCTACATGAATGATCCCCCAAGGTAGAAAGAGGTGGTCATGAAATCAGGTGGGCAGAGGAAAGAACTCAGAGGCCAAGGCTGAGTCAGCAGGTGGATCTGGGTAGGACGTCACATTCTGCCTTGGCACGCATGCCTCTGATTCCCACCAAATCTAACTTTTCTTGGTTTGGGCCCTCTCAGTTCTCAGTCCGCTCAGTCTTCTGTTTTAATGACCTCCCCAAGGTAATTTCCTTGGGGAGTCATGGAGCTCAGAACACAGGGCTATTAGCTGGTTTGCCCTGCCCTGCCCTAGACCACAGCCTGCAACAGTGCCCCTTGCTCACTTTGTCACATAACCTGCCGCACTGTACGACCTTTTTAATAGATCATCTTCAGCCTACTTCTGGAGGTCTTGAGGTCATTTGAAGACCCAGGAAGTCCATATTAATTCACAGCATTCAAGTATGGTCCTACTCAACTCAGAAATGCACATGGAGCCTGTGCTGTCTGATGGGATAAATAATCCATAGGTAGACATGATATTTCCCAAAGAGTATTCTGAGAAATGCCAACCAGAGAGACACTTAAGGAAAAAGACGTTGAATTGAAATTAGAAAGCCTTACATTTACAATTCTTGTTTCAAAGATTTAATAACATCGGTACCTTCAAAATTCCAAGAAATCATGCAGTAGCTTAACTGGTTAATTTTATTCAAACCAGCTATTGGTCATAGAAGCTTCTGAGACAGTGTTTGGAAAACACAGCCCCAGACGATGAGATTGGATTCAACAAAGATAGCCAGGGAAGATGTAAGGTTCCAAGGATGACCCAAACATTAAGGGCAGCCTAGTCTCTGAACATACTCCCAGAACTATAGAGCCAGACTCAGTCTCCCACCACCCAGCACTGTGGGGAAAGCAAGACTCTACTGCAAGCCCTGGGCACACACTTCAAAAAAAGCACCAAACAGAGGGGTAGAGGAGAGAGGGAAAAAAGTGCCCTTCCAGAGAGACAGAACCCCAGGGGGCTGCTGCAGGAGGCTTCCCTGAGGGGCACCACGAGCAGGACTCACCATTGGTGGTCGTGTTGACATAGTAGCGCCGGCCCTGGGGCGACAGGTAGCTCTGCCAGCCAGGCGGAAGGACGACAGTCTGGCTTTCCTCTCCTGGCGGAGGGGGGACCATTCCAGGCTTCTGTTGGAGAGGAAAGAGAAGGTCACACTCATGTGGCATGTCTGCAAGTGTTTTTAAGCCAGGAAGTCAAAGGCTGATGAAGTCACATTAGAATAACTCGACACTGGGGAGTGTGTGGCCCACAGACACCCCTGGGGGGAGGTCATAGGCAGCACATGTGTGGCCTTGAGGACTGTATTAACATGAGGGGTGGGAAGCACCTGTGATTTCAGAGATACTGCACAGGGGACAGCTTCCTAGAGGAGAAATGCCGTTCAGCTAGCAGAGTTAAACTTTCTCCTCATTGGTCCCCCAGAAAATGACTCACAGGGGTGCTGTGCTTTCAGGGGCCCCGTCACTCTACCAGCTCCTGCTGTGGAATCTGAAGCCCCAAATCCCCTGACCACAGAGTCCAGCAGCAGACGACGCCCCAGGCCTGCTGTGCAAACCTAGCAGAAGTAATTAATGCAAGTTGTCGCAGCGCGAGATGCAAAATATTCTACAATGACGCCAAGAATCTAGGAGAGCTGGATGGAGCTTCTCTCGCCAAGTGTCTGAATCAGTCTGGATAAAAGACCTAGGACTCGGAGACAGCAGGCACTGACTTCCCATCGAATACGTTTACGTGTGGTTTGATTCTTTTAACCAGGCACAATACTACGCTTCATGTTTAAAAATCAGAGAAAAATGTTACGGCATATAAAGAAACTAGATAGAGAATAGACACAGAGGCTAAAAGAGTTGTGATTCCCAGGTGGTGGGATTGTGGGCAATTTTTATTCCCTTCTTTCTACTCATCGGTTCCATCTAAATTTTCTCTAATAAACACAAAAATAAAAGTTGTTAGTTAAAAAACAGAGGGTCCACGTGAGCCTACACGATTGCTGTGCTTTTTGAAGAAAATCAGAATTGCAGCCACATAGAGAGAGTGGCCGTGAATTTCTCAGCAGCCAGTTCAGACACATTAAAGGTAATCGGCTCTCAAATGTCTTCAGCATCCCACAGCAGTGGTTCTTTCCTCACTGATGACCTCTGCTTAGGAAAAGAAAGTAAGAGATGGAAAGGTAACAGGAGCTCCTGGGCTGCTCTAGTGCTTTGGGAAGGCTGCACAGTCACATGCTGTGGCTTCCCGCGGTGCCCTGGTATGTCATTGGGGAGAACAAGTAAATCCAATCTGCTCCTGGGATTTTGAATAAACACAGCCTCCCTTCTACCTTCTACCTTCATTATAAATTTTCACAACTTAATTAAAAGCTTTCCCTATGCCCTGGACGTGTCTGTCTCCCACACCTGCTAACCCACAGTGCCTCTTTGATTCCATATGGATGATTGTCTTCTCTTCTAAGCAAGTAGGTAATGGTGAGGTGGCCGGCAGCCAGGCCCAACACACTGCGGTGTCCTCCCAGGTTGCCTTTTCGCCAGTACAATACATCCATTAAGCACAAGCACACACCAAGCAGGTTTACCTGGGCTTCCACACACTGCTCTGGTCTCTCCTAGATTGGAAGACAGCCAGGAAATAGTCTTATAACGAGGTGTGTGTGCATGTGAGTGTGTGAAGTATCCCATGTACAAGACATGTACATATTGGCCAGTGGGGATGGAAGTAAAGTAGGCATAAGGGGATTGGGGGATCAATAACGAGTGTTTGACTGAAGAGAGAAATATTCTAGAACCAGAGGGGTAGGATGCCAGGAACCCTCTCCTTGAGTGAAATATTGTAGTTTCTCTTTCAGTCAAATATGGGAAGGCCATATTGGTGCTTGTCCAAATCACCTGGGAGGAAATGGGAAGTTGCTACAGGCCAGCAAAGGGCTGCAGTGAGGGGGACCGAGAGGAACAGTGAAAACAGCCTCAGGCTCAAAACACCTTCAGTGCCAATCTTGACTCGGTCACTTGTAGCCATGTGACCACAGGCAAATGACTCACTAGGCTATTTTTGCACTTATACAACGGAGGATGATAATGTGAGCCCAAGGCTGAGCACGGTGGCTCCCCTGATCCCAGGAGTTCTAAACCAGTCTAGATAACATAGCAAGACCTTGTCTCCACAAAAAAATCAAAAAATTAACTGGAAGTGGTGGCATGCACCTGTAATCCCAGCTACTCAGGAGGCTGAGGCAGAAGGATCGATCACCTGAGCCCAGGAGGTCAAGGCTGCGGTGAGTCATGATTATGCCACTGCATTCCAGTGTGGATGACAGAGTGAGACTTCAACTCAAAATGATGATGATGTGAGCCCAGTCGTGGATGACATTGGGGAGATTAACAATAATAAACCTAGCACCTAGGACAGTGCCTGCCCCCAGGAATGCTTAATGAATAGGGGTTCCTATTGTAAGGGGGACATTTAAATGCTGACTGAGACCAGGTTTCACACAGTTTCTGTCTATCATGACACCAACCTCTACCCCAACCTGACCATCAGGGTGTCTGGTGTCTGAAAGGTCACCATCAACAGTCATTCTGAGTTTTCTGTTTCCAAGACTACCCAACTTAAAAGGCAAACACCTGCTGAGGAGCTTAACACCTTAAGGCCTTGGCTAATGCGTCCTGGTGAGAAGGGTGAGAAGGCTGAGAGGTGAGGAGAACACTCGTCACAGGGGTTGGAGAACCAGTGGACCTGACACACTGACCCTCAGTGCCACACCCAAGGAAAATAATGATGCTATCCTTTCCCCACATTTCTCTTTAGAATGTCTCTGATTAATTTATCTAAAAGAAGAAGCCCCAGCTTACATGCGAGGACACTGATGATCAAGGAGCTCTCCCCCAACAGGGAAAAGTAGGTACCTACAGAAGGTTGGAGGCACCCCGAAACTAAACCAGGAAGGACCACAAAGAGGAGAGGAAGGCACCTGGGCCAGCCTGACCTATTTCCTGGTTCAACCGATGTGGCAAAGGTGACTTCCATGTCCCCCGCCTGTACCACCATGGATCCTGCTTGCTGCCACCATCTCCTGAGGCAGCCACAGTCTCTTTGCCTTCCTCCTCTCTTAGAAAGAAGCTCCTCCTGCTGGCGGACCTCAAATAAGTCGGAAGTCAAAAGACATGGAGACAACCAGGTATAGACCCAAAAAACTGGAAACAAACGTCCAAACAAAAACTGGTAAATGAATGTTCATAGCAACATCATTCATCAATGGCTAAAAAGTGGAAACAATCCAAATGCCCATCAATGGATGAAGGAATAAACAAAAGGTAGTACAGCCATACAATGAAATATTATTCAGAAATAAATAGAAATGGAGTGCTGATCCATGCTACAACATAGATAATCCTTGAAAACATCATGCTAAGTGAAAGAAGCCAGACACAAAAGACTACATATTGTATGATTCCATTTATATGAAGTGCCCAGAATGGGCAAAGCCATAGAGACAGAAACAGATTCATGGTTCAGGGGCCAGGAAGGGGAGACTGAGTACAGGTTTTTCTTCTGGGGTGAAGACAATGTTCTGGAACTAGATTGTGGTAATGGTTGCACAATATTGTGAATGTATAAATATCACTGTAAGTTTTATGTTGTGTGTATTCTGCCACAATTAGAAAATTTTTTTTGAAGATGTGGTGAAGGCAGAAATTAGACCTCCCCACCTTCAAGCCCTCATTTAAGAGGCTAAAAGCACCAGCATTACCTCACCCTTCATGGCCATGGAGGGGCAGGAGCAGCTGGCCTCCTGGGAGAGCTGCCCCCTAGTCATCATCAGGATACAGGGTGACTAACTACCCAATAATTAAAGTCTCTCCCAAATGCACTCTTCTAATTAGTTTCCTTCCAAGTAAAATCCTTCCCTTCCCTTCCTTAGTCCTGTGGTTTACCCCCTTCTATTCTGTCAATAACTTTCCCATGGGAATAGGAACTAGATGCAGAGGTAACACTGGCCCAGGGGGTTGGGGGCCCCATCTAGAAGGAACAATAGATTAGAGGTAGCAGGGATGGAGGTGGAGGTGGGGGGAAATGAATTGGTTTCTTTCAACTCAGAAATTCTTAACCTAATATACAAGGTGTCTTTGTGAAAATCACAAAATGCTGCCTCTTCCTCTGCAAGGGGCCATCCCTAGGCCAGAGTGCAAGGGTCAGTTTCCTTTTCTTTCTTTCTTTGTGTGAGTTGGAGTCTCACTCTGATGCCCAGGCTGGAGGGCAATGGCAGGTTCACGGCCACTGCAGCCTCAACCTGCTGGGCTCAGACAATCCTTCCACCTCAGCCTTCCAAGTAGCTGGAACTACAGGCGAGCACCACCACACCTGGTTAATTTTTTGATTTATTGTAGCAGCAAGATCTCGCAAAGTTGCCCAGGCTGGTCTCGAACTCCTGGGTTCAGGCAATCCTCTCGCCTCCACCTCCCAAAGTGCTGGGATTACAGGTGTGAGCCACCGCACCTCGTAAGACTCAGTTTCAAGCCTTCTCCTTCCTCCCTCATTTAAGCCTCCTTGTTCAGTAGATAACCTGCTCAACAGTTTGAGGAAGCTCATCCTCTAGGAATCTGAGGAAAGCTACAGATCTCCTGCCACCACCCCCAATGGGTGTGTGGTGTGCATACACACTCACCCTACTTCACATGTAATATGAAGAGGTTCCTAGATCACTTCAGAACCCTAGTCTAGAAGATACTCAAGAAATATCTGAGCTCAGATTCTATTTGTACCCATCAATAATGACTTCCACCAGTTACCAAATGTCTTCAGTGCACCATGTACTGGGCCAGGTGCTTCAGACAAGTAGCTAATCTTTAAACAAGCTTGCCTCATACATGGCATTTATTCCCATTTTAAAATGAAAAATCCAAGACTCATAGGGTTTAATAACTTGCCTAATGTCGTGCAGTTATTGAAATGGTAAAAACAAACTACTTAAAAATATTAGCTTTGTTCTAGAGACTTCTGTCCAGTCACCTAAATCCAGTTACATATAGCTCAATTTCTTCACCAGTACCTCCTGACATCCTAGCTCCCACCCAAGGAGGAAAACAACTTGGGCCTGATTCTCCTGCCTGTTTCACGGTCCCCAAATGAGCATATGCCTTCCCCGGAGATGTGCAAAAATATCACCACCCGCATCCAGGCCGTCACGTTCCCTAGCTGTAGGCTGACTTCCTTGTCTCCTTATTTAAAACAACACAGTCAAAAAAATTTTCTTCTTAATGGAGGCTACTAATTCCCCTGGGGGCGGGGGTGTGGAGCAGGTAGGCAAAGTCACCCAGTGATTAAAAACAAATCTGCTACAGCAGTTTTTCTCAAAGTGTGATCACCCTCAGACACCCCATCAGTCACCTGGGAGGTGAGCTAAAAGTGCATGTCCTTGGGCCTGATTCAACCCCCAAATCAACCGGCAGCCTGGGAGCCTGCATTTTTAACAATAGCCCTGGGCGAGTCCTACGCTCACGGTATTGTGGAGCCCCTCTGTTGCGGCTTTAGAGGCAGCAACTGAGAGAAAACATCCTGAAATGAAAACCGAGATCGTAAAATTTTTATAAGCATGATTTGTAAGAAGACAGTGTTGAGCTGCATGGTTACTTATCAAAGAAAAGGTTCCCGTTCCGTAGCCCCAGACCCTTCAAATAGACTGAGTGAGACAAGGTTATATCCGCAGCCTCCAGATAGTACCGACCCCTCTACTCCACTCCCCATAGCCTCCACCACTCTTCAAGTTCAAACTGGGAGCCACCTCCACCTGTGGGACTCTTCCCCCCTCCAAAGGTTTCTGGGAGCACTTGACTCTTACCTTCTCCTAAAGCCGTTGAGCAAAGGCTACTTGCCAGTGTTAATGGGTGGTCTTCAGACACTTGCTTTAGCAGCCAGATCAGACAGTTTTAAGGTCTCCCACTCTGCGTCTTCTCACTCTCCAAACCCAGAAGCAATAGGAACTAGTCTAAAGAAAAGCATATCCACAGGGCCCTACACCCCCACTCCCCCCACACCCAGATCTATATATAACAGCTCTGAAGTTGTCAGCCTAACGAGCCACTTTCTGGCAGACCCGTTGCCATGGCAATGCCTGCTAATGAGCCCAGTGCCGTGATTGGCACCGCTTGAAGGCTCCTCCACAAAGGATTCTCCAGCAACTTCTCCCTTCCCTAACCACCAAGGCAGCTGGACACTCAGAAGCAGCCCGGGCATGGCCGGGTATGCCTGGGAGGTCTCAGTCCCTGGGAACCGGTTCATTACTGGCGTTCCCTGAGTAGTCCTGTACCCAACAGCTAGGAGTGGCCCTTACTCCTAGCTCGGCATTCAACAGGGAGTTGGTCAGTTACTGAAAGGGCTGCAAGGGACCGCCAGGAAGACCAAGACCCCGTAGGGGTGGAGACTGGCAATTCACTTCCACTTCATGCCTTTCTGCTAGACACATGTATAAAACAGGCAGACTCTTACACAAAGCTGTGAACAGCTACCCAAGGAATGATAACCTCCGGCTGTGGGTTAAGACACAAATCAAGGAGGAAAGCCCCATGTCCCACAATGACATCACCAGCCTCAGAGCCTAGGTCTCCAAGAATACTGGGCATCCTTCCTCTGTCTCACCAGTGAAAGTACTGTTCGCCCTAGCTCTGGTAGCCTTTCTATCTGTATTCAGAGATTTCAATGCACAGAAAATAAATGGGAAAGGAGCAGGGGGGACCCCTGGCAATGGCATAGTGCATTCTGGGAAATGTAGTCTTTGTAAGTAGTTTCACAGGATACAGGCTGGACCCTGGCAGTGTCTTCATTTTCTTTTTTTTTTTTTTTTTTTTTTCTTGAGTTGGAGTCTCACTCTGTTGCTCAGGCGGCTGGAGCGCAGTGGCGCATTCACAGCCATGGCAGCCTTGACCTGCTGGGCTCAGGTGATCCTTCCACCTCACCTTTTCAAGTAGCTGGAACTACAGGCCTGTGCTACCATGCCTGGCTTATTTTTTGATTTATTGTAGAGGTGAGGTCTCACCAACTTGCCCAGGCTGGTCTCAAACCACTGAGGACAGGCAATCATCTCACCTCCATCCACCTCCCAAAGTGCTAGGCTTATAGGTTTGAGCCACTGCGTCCTACCTTCATGTTCTTTAAAAGGTCAGAAATTCAGAGACTTGGCCTGGAGGCAAGGGGCTGGGAGAACTGCCATATCAACCAAGAAACGTACTATAAAATTCAGTAAGGCAGGGCCCCTTTTCATAGCTTTAGTGTCAGTCCAGTAAATGAACAAATGAATAGAAACTGAGAACTATAGGCTTCAAAAAGATTTGAGGAGGCTATTTCACTAAACAAGTAGACAGGAATGGCAGTGTGGGAAGGAGATGGTGTGTGTCCCACTTGTGAACAAACCCCAGCTCTTACTATATCTACTGAATGGACTCTGCTATGTGTCCCCTCCAAAATTCAGGTGTTGCCAATGTAGTAGGATTAAGAAGTGGAGCCTTTAAGAGGTGATTAGGCCATTAGGGTTTCCCCTTCTTGAATGTGATTAAGGCACTTATAAAAGCATTCACTAGCTCGCCCTTTCACCTTCTGCCATAGGAGGACACAGCATTCTTCCCCTCTGGAGGATGCAGCAACAAGGCACCATCTTGGAAGCACACAGCAGCCCTCACCAGACATCGAACCTGCTGGCACCTTGATCCTGGACTTTCCAGCCCCTAGAACTGTGGAAAATAAGTGTCTGTTCTTTATAAATTATCCAGTCTCCGGTATTTTTTTAGAGCAGCACAAATCAGGGGGAGACGAGGTAATATGGAATATTTCTTTAACTGCCGAAAATAGATTGAGAAACAGTATCCAGACGCCTCAAGAGAAGCACAAACCTCTAATCATGATCTCATGATATCTAGAAGTAACATTTCAGGAAACTCTTTAGCAACCTCAATATAGGGTAGGAAGATATCTATGATACAAGAACAAAATATCATAAGGAGAGAACAAAAATGCAAAGCCAGGCAAATTGGTTAAAAAAAATAAAATATAAAAAAAGAACAGGAAATGATAAAAATTAGAGGGAAGTTTGAAAGGCTGTAACAGAAGGAAAATGTACACTGGTTGCAATAAAAAGTAGAATTAGTATTGCAAAGATAATGTGACTTAGTTATGCACAAAACAAACCTGATAAATTTTTTCCCCCAGATTGCTAAGAAAATGGGGAAAAATGCAAATAGGAACACAAAACAGTAAGCCAAAATATGGGTACTGGGTGTTCCTGATGAGGAGACCAGAAGAAAAGTTATAATAGAAAAGAAACTATAAACAAAGGTTGATAGGGGAAAAAACTGTTCCCGAGCTGGGCAGCATGGGAGGCCTTACACTGTTTAAGGCAAATGGAATTTTCATGTTTTTTTGAGTTGGGATCTCATTCTGTCACCCAAGCTGGAATGCAATGGCATAATCACGGCTTACTGTAGCCTAGGCTCAGGTGAGCCTTCTACCTCAACCTCCCAAGTAGCTGGGACTACAGGTGCATGCCATCTTTGTTTGCTTTTATGTGCCCTTCACCCTACCCCTCAAAACAGGGTCTTGCTATATTGCCCAGGCTGGTCTTGAGCTCCTGGGCTCAAGCGATCCTCCCACCTCAGCCTACCAAGTGCTGGGATTACAGATGTGGGCCACTGCTCCTAGACTCAAAGTAGATTTTAAAAGACAAAAAGCAAACACACCCTAACAATATATTATTTTATTGGCCATCCCACTTAAATGGTTATAGGACATTTACATAGCAAAGATAAGGATAAATGACCTATACCCATTTAAGTGAGAAGACCAATGAAAGAATCCAAATAAGGCTAGACTCTGTAACCGCCAGTGTATTATGGAAAAATATCAAGACCTTCATCAGTAGCCAAGCTGTCTTTCACAAGTAAAGGCGACAGAAATACATTCTTCTACAGAAAAAGACTCAGAAAATACCAACTCACATGTCCTCCTTAGTAAAAGTACTCAAAAGATGTACTCCAACTGGCTGAAAGATTAAGACAATGGAAGAATGAAGACTTCGTGGTACAAACGACCAAGGCTAAACACTGAAACAGCTAACAAAAATGTGTTAAGTATAAATCTAGTCAAAGAATAATGTATACATGTCTCTATTCTCAATATATAAAATCTAAAAAAAAAAATATAAAACAACAACCTGGGTCTCAAATTCCAGATAATACTACGGAAGGTCAAGAGGCAGGAGAAACAAAGACTGTCAAGATAGAAGCAGAATACTGCCTCCCAGCCCCATGAAGAAGCATTCTCTGTATTCTCTTCTCCCTCCCACCAAAGCTATCAGGCATCCTAGTTGGCTCCCATCCTCTGTCCTCTGGCACCTTGTGCCTGCTCTTGTCTCTTTCCTGGAGACACAGGTTCCCAACCAAAGGGAACACAACAAGGGGAGGGGCCTTGGAGACCAAAGTCCCTGGCACTGGGAACCTTACCTCCACCACCTTTTATTAGCCCCATGGACAATCAGCTTCCACAAGGAATCCTAAACCCTGGAATCCATTAAGGTGAATAGGTTGGGACCAGCACTTGGCAGGCTGGAAAACTCAGTAGGAAACCAGAGCTTTCAGAAGATCTCATTTGTTCTACCTGTCTGGCTTTGAAAGCCCTCAAAGGGTTCCCAGAGCCAATGCTCAAAGAAGCACTCAGAGAAAAGTGTGTGACTATTTCTGGGCCTGTGTCTGAGCATGTCTGCATCCCTCAAGCTCCTCTGGTTGGGGACCCTCTGTGTGAAAAGGAAGTCAAGTGTACAAGGTACACCTTCAGCTCTTACCAGCAAGAAGCCAAAGAGAGCCATGAGAGTCGCCTTCCTTTCTTCCACTTTTCTATTTGCAAAATTTACCAGAGATTTTACCAGAACCATCTATGTGTATCTTCAAACCCTTCTTATTAGAAATCACCTGGTGGGCAGGGCTGCCACTTTGAGCCCATAAAAGGTACTTCCCAAATAATGCTTTAGTCACTTAAATGCAAGTGTCCCCAGGACTCTCCCAAACCTGGTAGAATCCAAGCGTCCTCAGGCCTCAGTGCTGGGGATAGATGGATGGGGTCACAATAGATGAGGTGACAATAATCCATATCTCACTGGCTTAAATCCCCCACCTGCTTATATCACATGTCCCACAAGCCTCCCTGAAAAGTCCTCAGATGGTGACTCACTTGGGTACCACAGCCAGGCTGCAACTCCAGTCCCCATGGAGTGTCTGCCATGTTCTTCCTCATCTGTATCAGCTACTTTCCCCCCACTCCATCACTGTCCCCTATCCACAAAGTGGCAGGAAGAAGTCTCACTCTGTGGCTGTCACTGGCACCCTCCACAGAAGGTGGACATTAGGACCACGGGCGTTTTCGCCCAGCTGCTAACCAAAGGGCCTGGAGGCTGAGCCATTTGGGAACCTGCAGACCTGTCTAGCTACTAGTAGGCTCGGCAAGAGTTCTAGCTACCCTGAATATCTATTTGCAAGCCCCCAGGGCCTCCCTGAGGGCCAGTCAACTCACTGGGTATGTTTCTTAAAACTGGGCAGGGAGAGGACACAGAACAATAGACTCTGTATTTTCTGACCCTTATAGAGAAAGGGAGTGATCTGGTTAACCAGGAATTTTGATGAACATAATTACAATGTAGCCCATGCAACAAGGATACAGGAAGTCAACCCTCACAGGGAAACTTGCTAAGCTGGAAAACATAAGGTCTCCAGGGGGACAAGGATTGATTAAATGATTTGCAAATGGTACTGTAAAATGCAAGGGTGAATTGGACAGCTTCGCCTGTGTCAGAAGCCATTTCCCAGTCTTGAAGTGTCTGGGGATCAAGCAATAGAGGTTAGGAAAGAATAGCCTTCCACTCCAACCTCGCAGACATTCCTGCAAGAGCCCTTACTTCTCCCACCCTGGAGGATGAGATTTTTATGGCTGTTACATCTGCCGTACAAAGACAAGATAGAAGGGCCAATTAATAGAGTTCCATAGGAGATGATAAAATAAATGAGGAAAATTCTGGATGTGAGCATGCTTCCTGTCTCTGAAATGGCTGGTTCTCTTTGCTGATGGCATCTGTCCAGTGACATATGGCCTGACAGCAATCTAAGAGTTGCCCACTCTTTAGCATGTTTTGGTAGAATCTCAGTATTGATCAACCAGCATAATTGTGCCACTGAATGTCAGAGTCATTCCTTCAGCCTCATACAAAGCTTTGGAACAGATACCTAAAGGCCTCGTGGCTGTGTTTTAGAGCAATAGGCTATGTTTAGAGTGGGGTGACGGGTCCTACAGGCACTCCTGAAATATAGAGAACAGCTCCAGAAGTAGGAAGGGAAGCAAGTTCCCCACCCTGAAACCTGGAGGGGACTGGGGAACCCCAGAGAAAACCCTTACATTTTGTCCCATTTCATGGTCTCTCCTGGTCCTGATGCTTCAACACAATTAGAAAGGGCATAAGTCTGCTTTTAACAGCCAGTTCCAGCTTCTGACTTCCATGCCAGAAAACCTGAATGATTCTGCTCACCAGCTTCTAATGAACAGAGATGCTTTATTCAGACTCTCCACTTCCTGATGGGCTGTTGAGGAATCTTGCTTCGTTCCTTCCTCCCTCTTCCTTAGCAGTATAAAAGTAGCATGGGCCATTCTGATAACCTGCTGCCAACTTGGGAAGTCAAAAGCATTCGTAAAAAGCACACAGGCCCAGGCATGAATAAACGCAGCATCCCCAGACGATAAGCTGTGGTGCACGCAATTCCTGTAGCCTCTCTGGGCCTGTTTCCTCATCTGTCAAATGAGAGGGTTGCCAGCTCTCAAACACTGTGGTTCCAACAAGCCGTGCACGGGACATCTTTCATAATGGAGCCTAAAACCACCACAAAGGAAATTTCAAGACATTTAAATGTCCAGCTCAGCTTGCAAGAACAGCAGCCATATAGACAAAAGAGATGATGGAGACCTCTTGACAAGAAATACACACTTTCATGAAATATGACTTTTTTTTGGTGCATGTGTCCCCCAAATGCTTTTGGGCTCTACAGAGGAATAAGTCTCAAACTTTTTTGGTCTAGATACCTTTTTGTTTACTCTATCAAATCCAGCTTGTAATTGGTGGGAAAAATAAAAATAAAAACACTGCCCGAGACACTAAGAAAGTGATGCAACAAAAACTGAAAATGAAATACGCGCCTAGCCGGGCTCGGTGGCTCAGCCTGTAATCCCACGCCTTTGGGAGGCTGAGGTGAGTGGATTGCCTGAGCCCGCGGGTTCGAGACTCGCCTGGGCAAGCAAGACCTCATCTCTACAATAAATCAAAAAAATTAGCCGGGCGTGGTAGCGTGCGCCTGTAGTTCCAGCTACTTGGAAGGCTGAGGTGGAAGGATCGCCGGGAGCCCAGCAGGTCGAGGCTGCAGTGGCCGGGAGCCGGGAGCGGCCACTGCACTCCAGTCTGGGCGACAGAGTGAGACTCCAACTCAAAAAAAAAAAGAAATACGCGCCTAAGGCAGGACACAAAACTATGGGCATTATCACAGGTCTATACGGGGAAACCAAACACTTGGGGATTCTCTCCCCCTTTGTCACAGGTCCCTGTTATGGCCAATTAGTATTAAAATGTCCCTATTTGTCATAGGAAGGAGCTGAGTTAGACTCCAGCAACTTCTCTTAGTCCTAAAGGTAAATGATCTTGAAATATATCCTAGATTTTTATATGCTAGTTTATATCAAAATATCAATGATCCTGCCCTAGAAGACTGTTTGAAAGACATTTTGTGGCCGGGCTCGGTGGCTCAGCCTGTAATCCTGTGCCTTGGGAGGCTGAGGTGAGTGGATTGCCTGAGCCCGGGGGCTTGAGACCCGCCTGGGCAACTTGGTGAGACCTCATCTCTACAATAAATCAAAAAAATTAGCCGGGTGTGGTAGCACGTGCCTGTAGTTCCAGCTACTTGGAAGGCTGAGGCGGAAGGATTGCCGGAGCCCAGCAGGTCTAGGCTGCGGTGGCCGGGAGTGGCCACTGCACTCCAGTCTGGGCGACAGAGTAAGACTCCAACTCAAAAAAAAAAAAAGAAAGACATTTTGTGGATTGTTTACCTATAACACTTTCCCTAGGGAGCTCTTGGTAGGGTGAGGGTGCCTCTAGATGATTTCTAGTCCATTTCCCTTGGGGTGGG
>CAUYQG010115163.1:0-11575 GCA_963574415.1 Tarsius wallacei | reverse complement strand
ATCCTTCCACCTCAGCCTTCCAAGTAGCCAGAACTACAGGCATGTGCTACCATGCCTGGGGGCTAATTTTTGATCTATTGTAGAGACGAGGCCTTGCCAAGTTGCCCAGACTTGTCTCAAATCCGCGGGCTCAGGCAATTCACTCACCTTGGCCTCCCAAGTGCTGGGATTACAGACTGAGCCACTAAGCCCAGCCTATTATATCCTTAAATAATATATGTTAGATGTTATGAGATAATTTTATCATTATTATTTTTTACTTTTTTAATATCAGTCAAGATAAAGAGAAAAAATATATTTGTACTTTTTCTTGTCTTTATTAGGGTAATTACCTTTACTGGTGTCCATTTCTTCATGTGTATTTGGCTTACTCTCTGTTGTAAATTTTCATTTATCCCAAAGGACTTACTTTAGTATTTATTGTAAGGTAGTTTGTTAGCAATGTTTATTATTTGCAAATGTCTTTACTTTTCTTTCATTTTTAGAATACTTTTTCCTGCATAAAGAATTCTTGATAGCTTTCTTCTCCCACCCCATCCCCAGCACTTTGAATATGTCATGTGACTGCATTCTGGAATCCATTGTTTCTGGTGAAGGGTAAGCTATTAATCTTATCATGGTTTCCTTGTATGTCATATGTTATTTTCTTACTGTTTTCAAGATTTTCTTTTTATCTTGTTTTTCAATAGTTTGATTACTATGTGTCTAGGTACAGATCTCTTTGTGTTTGTTCCACTTAGAGTTTGTTAGAGACCTTTTTTTTTCCTGTGTCACTTTGTTAAACTTCTAGCTATTTTGTGATCTGTAGTTTGCGCCATCAGTATCTCAACCTGAGACTAACTGTCATGTTGGCTTTCCCTGATTGTAGCCACTGACATAGCTATCGTTTTCAACAGTGCCCTTTAGCATAAACTTTTCTGCACTCTGCTCCAAATACAGTCAGCCTCAACCCACAGATATGCTGCTTGTCATGGTTTTCCTGATTCTGGTAAAACTACCACATCAAGGAACAACCCCACTGTAAAACTCAACATACTCCCACTATGCTTACCAAGGTTTAGTTGTTTATTTCAAACACTTCTCAATTTACTGTATGCCTTTGGTCAATTTTTGGAGCTCTGAAGAAGTTGCTTATGATAATTTTATCTAGCTTTATAGTTATTTTTCAGAGAGATAATTTGGTGAGTTTTTCTTTTAAATATTCTATCCTAGAGCATATAATTTAGATTAAAATATTAAACAATTCATAAACTTGAAGAAAAGTTAAACATTATAATCATTAAAAATTGTGATGAACTAAACATATCTGGGATTCAATCCAGGATTGAAGTTCAGTTTACATTTTAGAAAGTGCCAGTAAGAAAAGACATTCTGAAGGAAATGATATAATTATTTAGTCCTTCTTAGGCTTATTGTTAATAATTTGTCTTATTGAATATGTGCAATCCTAATTATTGATGATTAACAACAATAATTATTACCATCAATTAATTATTAATGATAATTATTTGGGGCCAGGAAATCTACAAGTGAAATGAAAAGTGGGTTAAAAAATAATTATGTCCAAATTTTCATAAGGAGCCAACTTAGAAAAAAATAATAATAAAATATCAGAACTAATTTCAAATAAAAATAAGATAAATTTTTTAATATGGCCAGGTGTAGTAGCTTGCACCTGTAATCGTGATCCCTTGGGAAGCCGATGACAGAGAATTGCTTGAGTGTAGGAGTTTGAGATCAGCCTGGGAAACATAGCAGGATCCTATCTCTACAAAAATTTTAAAAATAGCTAAATGTGGTGGCACGTGCCTGTATTCCTAGCTACTCAGGGGGCTGAAGTGGGAAGATCACTTGAGCACAAGAGTTTGAGGCTATAATGAGCTATGATTATGCCACAGCCCTCCAGTCTGGGTGGCAGAGGGAGAGCTTGTCTCTAAAAAAAAATAAACATTTAAAATTTTTAAAAAATGTATCAATATGAATAAGACTCTCAGATCACATTTTTATGAGACAGAGCTAGCAAGTGGAAAGACTAGGAAAAACAGCTTCTGACAGCTGAAAGCTGGCCTAGCACTATCGTCTAGGCCTTGATATTGCTAGGAGGACCTGGTCTGGCTCTCACAAGTAGTCCATAATGTTCTTTATTGAATGTAACAATTTCCCAGATCATTGGCATCAGAAAGTTATTCTGTTATTATAATGTCTCAAGACAAAAACAAGATCACTCTGTAGTCATATCTGAACACAGATAAGGAAGAGAACATTTCCCAAACCACAAAAATACCCAGACATAGTCCTCTTGTGACTCATATGAGTGATTACCCCTGGTTCACCAATTGTAGGCTAACCTTATTTTATTTCCTTCACTTTATAGATAAGAATTAAGATACAATCATAAAATTTCCCCTACTTCATGACATCACCCAACCCTACTTAAGCCTTCCTTCCTTGAACCATCTCCCAAATCACTAAATATAAACCTAAACTGTAAAACTTCCTTTTACTGAGACACTTCATGGTTCCCATGATGATGTTCCCCATTCCAACAAGTTAAAATACCCAAGTTTGTCCAACTACAGGTGAGTTTCTGATATCATTGACTGAAGGATATTGACACCCGCATTAGAAAGAATGAAAGTTAGAATGAACAAAGACATATTTTATATTTTAGGTTAAAATATATTACACATTTTTAATTCTAGATAAAACATTAATTAGTTTAAATAGGTGAATAACAAAGGTTGAAATCTGTCATAAAGATCTAATTGTTTCAAACCTGTAGTTACCCAAAAATATCATAACAATTAAAAAAGATAGATTGGAATACTTTTGATTTAGATTACAGATCAGCAAACTTTTATTGTAAAGAGTCAGATAGTAAACACTTTCAGCTTTGTGGGCTGGAAGGTCTGTTGAAATGTGCCATTTCAGTGTGAAAATAGCCATAGACAATACACAAACAAATGAGCATGACTGTGTTTTAAAAAAACTTTATTTATGAGCACTGAAATTGAAATTTTTATATAATTCTCATGTGGCACAAAATATTATTTTGATTGTTTTTCAACAATTAGAAAAATATGAAAACCATTTTTGGCTCACAGGCTATACAAAAATAGGCAATGGACTGAATTTGGCCCGTGTACTTTGTTTGCTACCATGTCTCTAAAAAAGGTGAAAGATTTATATGATTTGAAAAGAGACCAGAATACGCACCCTCCTTTAGATAATTGTGCGGCTCACTCTTTCTTTACTGAAATATTACCTTCGTGGTAGGGACTTTTCCTGATCACCTTTTATTAACAGCATATTTTCCATCCCCTTTCTCTACTTTTTGTTACCCTAGAGTAGATATCATAATTTAATATACTATACATTTTATCCATTTATTGTTTGACACCCTTAACTAGCGTGTATATGTCCTGAAAGTTAGAAGCTAGAAACGAAAGCTTAAGGTTTTGTTTGTCACTTTAGCCCCAGTACCTACAAATGTCTCTAGCATATTGGATGCAAGAAATAAATGCCTATACAACAAATAAATTAGAACATCTGAGACAGGTCACACAACAGTAAATGATAACTATCACCTGGGTAATGAGATGGTCATATTTCAATGTCTTCAGTTCAAGAGCACGTATGGGAAATGCTTTTACCTTGCAGTCGTGAGAATATGAAGAAAATATTTCAGAGAAGCAAAGGCAAGGGCCTGAGAACTAAAAGTTGGAGTTTTTATTTAATAGTTTGAGATGCATAAAGGTATTACTCAAATTAGGGAATCCAGCCTAAAAAATGCAGTTTAGATTAAGTTTTGCTTCTTTCCTAACACCTAGCTAGTGAAGAATCATGGAGGGTGTTCTATCAGGTATAGACAGGTACCACATTTTTATTGCTTCTAAGTTGCACCAGTAATTGCTTGGTCCTGCTTTGAATAAAAGATGCCAAGGTGAGTAGAAAGAGTACTTTCCTAGTGGTTGCCTTAGGGGAGGTAGATTGTGGTTTTAGCTGAGAGGAAGATTTGTTTTCATTTGGATTGTTTGAATAGTGTTTACAGAGAAGGTTCCAGAATCTCTATACAGGTATGTGAGAGTCCTAGGAAGCTAAACTGTCTTGAAGATGGGGTGGCAGAAGGTTTTTAAAAATATATATGTATATGTCAAACACGCTTTTATTGCTTAGAGGAATGGCTTGAGATGTGCGCTGAACATCATAGGAGTCTAAAACTACTTCAAACTACCTTTTGGGGTTAGATATAATCATTTGCATGTTTCACTTTTAAAAGATAAAAACACAGTTTTTAAAGTGTTGATGAAAAGAGAAAATAGATCAAAGTATACAAATTAATAGCTCAGCTATCCAGTAAAAATATTTTCCAATTATCTGTCCTTGCTTCTAGAACAATAAACAGTACAGTGTGTCAGTTTCTAAAGTGAATTTCCTATTTGTTTACAAGCCTGGTAAATAACATTGTTCTGAGATTTTACTGCAGATCTATTGTTAGGCCATCCAGAACCTTGTAAGCAAGTACATTTCTGGTTCATGAGGTGGTCTATGCCTATGAATGGGAGGACAAAATTCTGAGGTCAGAATCTCTCACTTCTTCAAGAGAAATCACCACTTGTTTCCTAATTCAGAATGAAAAAAAAATGGAGATGACAAATCAAATAAAAATCAAATGCATTCAGAGACCAATCTGTTAATATAAATGCAGGGAACACTGCCTGCTGTAGGATGAGAAGGAACAGTGGGAGAGTAGCAGTATGAGGAGAGGCACCTCCATTAAGAAGCACAATAGCAATTTAGTAATTGTTAAGGGCCACTCAGCTGTTAAGGACCATTTAAAACAGGTATGTGATCTTGCCCATCTTCCAATTTATTAAGAGAAGATAGACGTCTAGATTTGCATGTAATATCTGTCAATTTAAAGTGTCAATCCGAAATTTTTAAATGTTTTAAAATGTGTTTAGATCAAACAAAATACCAAGTTGGACTTTATCAAGCTGGAATCCATAAGATTAGGGCCTCTAAATAAGATTATTATTTTTTTCTCACAAGGTTGTAGAGCTTAGTGTTTTGTAAAGTTTGTGGTATCCAGAAGTATCCTTCCCATTCTACTAATGGACTGTGATTGCTAAGGAGGAATAGAAAAAAAGTAGAGTGGACCAGAGAAAAGTAGGGTAAAGTATAGATTTGAGTACATTTGTGTTTCTGAAGTCTTGAGGTGAGATTCTGAATATCTAAGTAGGTAGATATAGGCATAGGTATAGAGATAGATTATGGATAGATATGTTAGCTGGGATCATCGTCCTTGGCAAGGGTAGCCTATTAGCAGGGTGAAAAAGACACTTTCTGATATTATCAACCTTATATCACAATATGCCTCTTTAATTCCAGGAAAGAAAAAATTGAATAGATTCAGAAATAACGTTAAAAGTGGTAGATACCTGTAACTAAAACAGTGCAAAACTTTTAAAACTTTTAAAATCTCATTCACAGCATGACTTCTATGATAATAAGTTCCAAGCACTAAACTATTTATATTCTAGGAAACATTTAAAGTATAGCCCTTTCATAAGCTGGAGTCTGTCTGCCTGTGGTCTTCTCTCCCAGAGAACAAGATTTGGTTACAAGAAACATTTTCACCATTCTTGGAGCTTAGTGTAGTTATTGAGCCAAGTTACTTATAGAGGAAAGAAAAAGAAAACATCAGCCATAGGGCGGCATACAGAATTCTACCTAGGCACCTTACAAATACAAGACTGTAATGAACTTGAAAAGACTGACATTTATATTTACTTTTCTCCTGACTTCCAGGTAAGAAACTTCCCTGTTTCTTTTTGGGGACACTTGGTCAGGCTTAGAAAGAATGACCCCACACAGACCTAACTGGGACCCTTGGGCAACTGTCTAAGTTTCACAGTCAATTCATCCACCCTTCCTTTTACTTCTGATGCATGATTTTCCTTCCTAACTGCCAGTTTCTGGAGGCTGAGGAAATTTTTCAGTTTCGGTATGTGTCTGTAGTCCCTAGAAATGTGTCAATCTTGGATAACACATTTCCCTAATTCTAACTTGTACATAGTAGCTCTGTCTAATATAAATGTAAATATAAAGATCAATTTCCATTTACTTTATGAGTGTTTCTCATTTATCAGTGTCTAAACCATATCTTGTTTTTAGCATCATTTAAAAAGCTTTGTAATGTGTTTCTTCCTAATATGAGAGTGCTTAATAAGCAAGTGTCTTTTGGCAAAAAAAAAAAAAAAATTGTTTATATCATGCCATTTGCTATTATAAAAATGTTAAAAGAATCAAAATATATTATTTTCTCTATATTGCAGTCTGTAGGCTTAAAAAACATACTCACGGACTAGTAAATTAAGAAGATAGAGGTGTCCACTTATCTCCAGACTTGAACTGTCTTTATGGTTTCTGACTTACCTTGAAATACTGTTTTAGTTTATTATAGATTTCCAGATTCTGCCCTTCTATAATCCTGGCATTAAGTGGAGGTAGGTCCTGGTATTATCAGTCAGTTTAATATATTCCCTTGTATATAATTTCTCTTTTATCAGGTGAATAAAGTCCAGTTTCAGACTTTAAAGTTTTACCCAATCTCCATGCTTACAGAAGAGATTCTACTCTTAAAAGAAAGATAACTTTCTAAGGTAACTCAGTTTCTTTTCCCCTTATATCCCAACCAGAGCTGCTTCTCCCACGAGGCCATGTTTTCCAACCCCTCATTGGGAAATTCTTTAAATTTTAATCTTAAAAAAGGTTTTTCTCAGGAGCTCCATGGAAGCTGGATTTATTAGCTCCAGAGACATCTCTTTGCCTGTCTAAGCTTGACTGGTCTGCCCATTCATCTCTTCATTTAAAACAGTGTCTCCCATCTCCCAATACCACTCACTTCAAAGATATGTTTTATCTTAAGTATATTTCCAAAAACCTCCCCTTGAATAAACCTGACTCACAAAAGACTGATGAAAAAATTTATTTTAAAATTTTCCTGAAAAGAAAAGCAGAAAAATGAACCTTGATACAGTATGTAGTAGGAAGAATCAATGTACCCTCCCCTCAAAGATGGTCACATCTTAATCCCCAGAACCTGTAAATATGTTACCTTATGTAGCAAAAGTGATTTTTCAGGTGTGATTAAATTAGGGACCTTGAGATGTGAGATTATCTTGATTATTCAGCTTGTCTCAGCATAACCACAAGGGTCTGTAAAAATGAGAGAGTCAGAAGATTCAATTATAAGACAGAGACTGAAGATGCTGCTGACCTAGAAGATAGAGGAAGAAGCCACAAGCCAAGGAATGCCTGGCCGTTAGGAAAAGATAAGAAAAGGCATTGTCCCGAGGGCCTCCAGAAAAAAATGCATGCTGCCATCTTGATTTTAACCCATTAAGACCTATGTCAAACTTTTGATGTCCATAAATATAAAGAAATTTGTGTTGTTTAAAGCTATTAAGTTTATGGTGATTGTTACAACAGTAATAGAAAACCAATACAGAGAAGCAAGGGAATTTTAGGACCTTCTATCAAGGAGTATGATTGTGGTGTGAATATTTTCATTAACTCTTCAAACTGACGGCATAGAAGTTGTCTGCCACATAACATTGTGTATGCATAGGCATATATGTATGTGCCTATATGTAATGGCATACAAGTATATAAATGTAGACACATAAATATATACACCAGAAATTATAATTTTAGAAAAAAAAAATGTGGCTTTAAGGTGTGTCAAGATGATAATTACCTATCTTGACTTTAGAATCCTTTCTGGCCTGCAAAATAAAGAAAACATAAAACATATTTATATACATTATATAAATGGGAGCATGGTCACCTGTGTCTAAAGGTCTATATCAGGAACCTTCAGTTACCTAGCTGTTACAATTTACCAACCACTCTACACACACTTGGAGTTTGTATAAGATTCAAAAAAAACAATTCATGTGTTTTTATAGTCTGAAAATTACTTTTATAATTTGTACTGCCTATAGGTAAACTAAGAACAATTCAAAAGTTCTGCGATAATGAGACTTAGTTCTCTAAAGCCTTTTTAATATCAATGAATTAATTTTGATCATTGGATTAATATTTAATTAGGATTTGTGTAATTTGTTGCAAATTAGCTTTTTAATGTGAGTCTGATACTTGTTTATGTTTTCCATCTTTTTTGTTGTTTTTAAATCTCTTTCTAAGCCATTTATTAATACAGTGTTATTAAATGCTCATTTTGAGTAATATTGGGTAATAGTTATTTTTTAAGGCTGGGTAGCTATTAAACGTTCTATAAAGTATATTAATACTGGTGAAATAACTATATTTATAACTATTTTCTCACTGATAGAATAATGTTATGATAATAAAGATTAAAAAAGGCTAAATGGTTTAATTATGATCCAAGGATACTTTTAGGGATAGTTTGTTTTTATAAAAATGATACATGCTGATTATAACATTTACATAAAATAAAAGAGTACAAAAAGAAAGTAAAACAAGTTATCTCAAATATTAATATATTGCATGTATACAGATAGAAAAATAAGTAGAAAAAAGTAATAATGGAATTATAATGGGGGACTCAAAAAATCCCATAATTTATTTATAAAAAATTGTGTATTTATTCTTACATGTTTAAACTTCCTTCACCTTCACAGTACTCTCCTTTTGATTCAATACACTTATTGAGATGCTTTTTCCACTGTTCAAAATAGTTTCTGAACTTGTCGATTTTGAAGCCTTTTAATGCTTCTGCCGTTTTGTGTTTTACCTCTTCCACATCGGCACAACGTTTCCCCTTGAGTACTTTTTTCAGCCAGGGAAACAAATAAACAAAAAAAAGTACTGAGGGCAAGATAGGTTGAATATGGAGGGTAGGGACCAGGGATCATGCCACTTTTGGTCAAAAACTGCTGAACACTCAGTGAAGCATGGGCAGGTGCATTATCATGGTGGAATAACCAGTCTCCTGTTTGCCACAATTCAGGATTGATTGTCCACAAATCATGATGCAAACTTCTCAAAACTTTCAGATAAAAACTTTGATGACCATTTGATCCACAGGATGCCATATATACTACAAGGGACCCGACCTTCGAAGACAATTCTGGGTTTTTTGGCGTCCCCTCAAATATTATCTCACTTAAATGTAAGAGATGATAACTAAATGACTGAAATTGAAATAAAGGTTGTCTTTTGGTGGTTTTTTCCCCACAAAAGCTATTAATTTCTTAAAGTATTTTAAAGTCATAAAAATTTATTAGAATAACATTAAAGTTAGAGTTATTTTTCCAAGTCTATATTTGACATTAATATACTCATAATTATAGAAAAAGAGGTCTTATCGCTTCTCCTACTTTTTCTTTCTTGCCCGTGGCAGACATGTCTCCCTGTCTTCTGTTAATCCTTGCTCTTGTGCAATTCCCTCTCTTTGAGGGAATGGGACTTGCTTCTATCAACAGAATACAGTGATGGTCAGTGATGGTGATAAGATGTTACTTCTGTAAATGCATTTCATAAGATTTTAATATCTGTCTTGTTAAGAGTTAGTTCTTTGCAGGCTGTTAGATGGAGAGCCTCAGTTTCTTTCTCAAGGATCTTTTGATAGGATAGCTCATGAAACAGATTCCTGATTCATCAAAGCTAGTAAGAAAGAAAGTTTTAGTAAGACAAATTATCCCACTTTTTGTTTTTTTATTTCTGAGAAATGTATAAAACTGATGTTAAAGTCTCATTTATCCTCAAACTCACCCTATTGCTCACCATCGAGGAGACTGGAGATGAAAAGGGAATCTGGGTCACAGGAGGTTCAGATGTGGCTAGGCTTTATTTACTACTTGGCAGATAAGCTACTTGCAACCAGGAATAATGTTATTTTCATACTTGCTTATCTTATAAAAGGACATCAATCATTTGAACAAAACTCCTAGTTGCCTGAGAAATTCCTTATGTTTTCAAGGATTTATATTACAATTCTCTGAGTTCTTTCTTAATTCCAGTAGTCACGGTTCTAATTTCAAAGATTGAAAAATTTATCTTCTTAACACTGGAACTTCATTTGTGTAGCTAACATCAGAAATGTTTGCCTGACCTACATCTTTTTCTTTTAGGAACTTAGCTTTTGTAATTCCATTCGATTCTGCTTGGGTTGTCAATCATGGCCAAGATACACTAGATGGAGAGAAGTGGAAAGACTTAAGAAGAACTTTTGAGATAAACTCCACTGTTAGTGGTGGTGTATTGGATGTGGTTGAAAGATAGAGAACAGGAGTTTTAAGTATGATTTTTTAGGATTCTATTAATAGTGTTGTGCCATGGAATTGATATAACTTTCTTTAACCTCAGAAGAAAATATTTTCCTCTAAAGTCTTAGAGTCTTTTTTTTTTCAGCATATTTTTTATTTTAAAATTGTGGGGTACAGTTAAGGGTTAGGTATACAAATATGCATCATTCAGGCATCCTTGTTGATAAGGGGTGTCCCCCCATCCCCAGACAGATATTGACTACCCCTAATCCTACCACCCTTGCCCTCCCTGCCACTCCCATAGATTCCCACCACTGTCGATCCTTTTCTTATAGTATTATGATAGATGTTCAAGGTTCACTTATGAGTGAGAACATGTGATACTCAGATCTTTGTTGCTGTGAAATATCACTCAGTATTATAGACTCTAGTTCCATCCAGGTTGCTGCAAAATTCATGATTTTGTTCTTTTTTATAGCTGCGTAGTATACCATCTTGTATATGTACCACATTTTTAAAATCCAGTCCTGTTTTGATGGACAGCATGGTTGGTTCCAGGTTCTTGCTATTGTAAACAATGCTGTGATAAACATATGTGTGCAGGTATCTTTTTCATAGAGTGATTTGAGTTCTTCAGGGTCTATTCCTAGTAGGGGGATTGCGGAGTCATATGGGAGGTTGATATTTAGAGCTTTTAGGAATTGCCACACTGCTTTCCACAGAGGTTGTACTAGTTTACACTCCGACCAACAGTGTAGAAGTGTTCCCTTTTCACCACATCCTCTCTAGCATCTGTTATTTTTTGAGTTATTGATAATGGCCATTCTGACTGGGGTTAGGTGGTATCTCAGTGTAGTTTTAATTTCCATCTCTTTGATGATTAGTGAAGTTGAACATTTCTTCATGTGTCTGTTGGCCACTCGTATGTCTTCTTTTGTGAAGTGTCTGTTCATATCTTTTGCCCACTTTGTAATGAGGTTGTTTGTTTTTTTCTTTTCAGCACATTTGAGTTCCTTGTAGATCCAAGATGTTAGACCTTTGTCAGACAAGGAGTTGGCAAATACTTTTTCCCAGTCGGTGGGCTGTCTCCCTGCTCTCTTGATGGTTTCTTTGGCTTTGCAGAAGTTTGTCAGTTTAAGGAGGTCCCACTTGTCTATCTTATCTCTTATGGCTCATGTGTTTCGGGTTTTATTCAGGAATTGAATGCCAGTTCCAATTTCCATAAGGGTGTGTCCTGCATTTTTTAAGGTTCTTATGGTTTGAGGTTTTACATTTAGGTCTCTGATCCATTTAGAGTTAACTTTTGTGTTTGGGGATAA
>CAUYQG010115161.1:0-37664 GCA_963574415.1 Tarsius wallacei | reverse complement strand
GCTGTATCTGAACTGGTGTATGGAAGCTCAGTGGGAAAAAATGCCTTGAGGGCTTCTGTCTCCTCTCCCCCTGATTCTGGTCATTCTTTAAAAAGGGGTCTCCTTTTCTATTTGTCTAAAAATGCACTGAGTTGGAGGGGGGGGATTTAAGGTTGAATTGAGAACTAGGGTGTTTCAGCACTAGGACAAAAAATAGAGAAATGGGCTAGATTTCTTTACTGGGGATAGATGGACGAGGATAGATATTTGAGAATCCTGGCTAAAGGCAGGCAAATTAACTCCCTGGATGTGGGATGTGCAAGATACTTGCCAAAAGTAACAGGTCTCAAGTAGTCCAGGGTGGGGGGCTGTGGTGTCTTCTAGAATCTCTGCTGTGGATTAGGAGTACTTTAGTGATGTCTGCTCCAGAGGGTACACAGAGAATCCACAGAGAAGTTATCAGAAGGAAGGTTTAAGCTGACTAGAAGGAAAAACATTTCAGTAACAAGGGTTGTCTAACAGTGAAATAAACTGATGTATTAAGGCAATCAACTTCCAACTGCAGGAAATATTTAAATCAAAGAGATACACTGGAAGAATGGAACTGGTGTCCTTTCTGGCTCCTTTAGAGTATTAAGATACTATGTTTTTTATTCATCTATTTGTCTCTAAAAGTTAATGTACTTAGAGCTACAATTCCTTTGGGTGAAACAGTTGCTTTATTAGGCTAGGATCTGTTCATGAATTTATTTACTTGTCCTTTGAACACCTACTAGGTACCAGCCCTGGAGATCTAAAAATGAAAAAGACATAGTGACTTTGTGTTTGGGAAGTTGTTAGTATATTGGGAAGGCAGACAAGGAGGCAGATAAATTGCAACTCTGTATCGTGAGGGTTGAAATAGAAACACCAAGAACTGTAGAAACACAGAGGAGGAAATAAAAAGCAGATCTCTAGGGGAATGGAGGGAGGCTTTTTGGAAGAGACTACTTTTCAGCTGGCAGTCCTCTCCCAATCTAATTCCTGTCCAGTCCAGTCCGTATGCCCTTCCTGAATGTCTGCTGTGTGTAAGGCAAGAAAATAAATGCAGCCACACATTCTCTAAAGAGCTATTCAGATGCAAGTTCATGTCTATGCCTTCAGAGTTGGGTGACTTGCGATGGGGGACACAGATGAACAGAACCTGGTCATTGAGGAGGTTTCTGTCTTGCAGCAGCCCTTCCTTCCAGCCCATTTGTCCCCTAGTAGATCAGAGAGGGAGTAAATAGGATGGCTATTTGGAAGCAAGGTGTCAAAGGGCAGCAGAGGGGAATTGTTTCTGTGGCTCCCCTCCTCTTTCTTGGAGTGGAGGTGGCGCTCCAATGTGTGGTTGTCCACATGATGCCATTGTGTTCTCATAGCTTCAGATTAGAGCTCTGGGTGGAGTCTGTTGAATGCCAGTAGGAGGCAGGGGGACATGTTTTGAGGTTTGCTTCTTCTCTGGGTGTGGAAAAAGGTAAGGAGGGCATAAGTGCTGGGTGGAAGAAGATGAAGATTGTTTCTTTGGCTCATCCTGTGTTATAGGTACCATTGGGATGATGGAGAAATTCTAGGCAGCTTGTAGCATTTGGTATATCAATCAGAACCAGGTCATGAGACAAAATAACTGGTGTGGTATCTAACGGAAGTAACTTAACCTGAAGAATTGTTAACTAGGAAATGAATGTGAAAAGGGAACACTATGGCATCACCGAGTAGCAACTGCAGAAAGAGCCCCATCTCTAGGACTGAGGAAGCAAAAGAAAGAGGCTGGAATTACTAAAACTTAAGAGAAGGTGCTGGCCAGCTGGTGCTGGTCTCCCAGAGGGAGATAATGAGGCTGGTACTTTGATGAAAAACATGGCCACTACTAATATAAAGAACAGCTGCCGGGGTGAAGACAACATGTGGCCTGGTGACACCGTCAGAAACACGAAGCAGGAACTGGAAAAGGAACCAGATGAAAAGTAGCAGGTACTTTCTTCCTTCTTCCTGCCTTGCAGTCTCCCTCTAGTGTCCTCTGTTGGCCTAGCTTAACAGGGAATCAGTGTGCACAGCAGAAATGTGGTTTGCAGGGTTCCAGCCCAGGAACTCATGAAGTCAAGGACAGAAGAACAGGTTCGCAGGTGAAGTTATTTGCTCAATTATTGGACTGGTTGGGGCTGAGGAGTTGTCAGACCAAGAAATTTGCCAAAAGAAGTCAGATTGGCTTTTGAGTTAGTTAAGGTAATAGTAGCTACTGAAATAGATGCAAGCTCAGAAACGTATATGAGCTCAAATGCAATATAATTTTTTTCTAATTCTCATAAAGCCTGATGTGAGTTTCTGATCACTGGATGACTCTCTAGGCAGTGATTAAGGAAGCCAAGTTATTTCCATTATATAGCTCTGCAACTTCAACCCATGGCTTCTAAGTTTGCATTCTCATCTGTATCAAGACAGCCAAACAAGACAGACCATGGAGTATGTGAGGTTTTCACGTGCCAGGCCTAATGGTAGCACCTGTGCCCACATTCCATTGGTACATGGACACATCTAACTGTGAAGGAAGGCTGGGAAGTGTAATCTAGTTGTGTGTCCAGAAAGACAAGGAAAAAGAAGAAACAATCAGCCAGTTATGCCACATGACCAGCAGACCTCACATAGGTTAGCCTTTCAGCAGTCCTTTTCTGTGAACACTGACTGAACTTAGCTCACTTCACAGGTATCTACAAAGAAGAAGAGTTGGAGAACATGGGCAAGAGTCAGCGAGGAAATGCCTTCCCAAACCACAATTTGATCCTTAATAAAACATAGCCTTGTGTTTTCTTTCTTTTTTTTTTAATTTAATTTTTTAATTTTTTTTCTTTGTTTCGAGTCAGAGTCTCACTCCGTTGCCCAGGATGGAGTGCTGTGGCACACTCATGGCCACCTCAACTTCGACCTGTTAGGCTCCAGTGATCCTTCCACCTCAGCCTTCCAAGTAGCCGGAACTACAGGTGCGTGCTGCCAACTGTCTAATTTTTTTTTTTTAATTGTAGAGACGTGGTCTCGCCATGGTGCCTAGGCTGGTCTTGAACCTGCAGACTCAGTCAATCCACTCACCTCGGGCTCCCAAAGTGCTGGGATTACAGGCCAAGCCACTGAGCCTGGCCAGCTTTGTGTTTTCATGGTGTTTTTGGTTTCAAAGAAGTTTCCCTTTTGTTCAAATCGCATTACTCGGAAGAAAAGAAGATAGTAGAGAAGATTCTTTCCACTTTTTTCCTCTTTTCTTGTTTATGATTAATGAATTAATACACACTCCTTATCAAGAAAAAGAGTAAAACAACATTCAACAGAAATATGTTTCTCCCATTTTTTACTTGATTTTTTGAATTTGTTTGTGGTATCTTTTGTATACAAATGTTAACATTTTGATATTGTAAGCCTTTAAAATTTTTGGTTATATCTTTCCCCTTTCCTGTCCAAAGTCATAAACTCATCCTCACATATTTTCTCCCGATATTTTTATGTGTACAATGGGGGACCCAAAAAAATGGAATTAGTTTTTGGAGGATAGGCCCCTTGTAGCCCAGGCTCCCCCCATTGGGTAACTGCTCTAGGAACCTACCAGCATCAGTGTACCAGCTAGTGTGGCTGTGAGAGGCTGTGTTAATCTTCAGTGAATATTTTTTTGGAGAGTTTTCCAACACATTTGCCCATTTCGTGATGGGTGATTTACATGTGCACCTACCCACACCATGTTGAATGTTCATCAGTTTTTGATCCAAGACAGCATGACCCATGTGCTCCACCCTCCCCATTCATCTGATCTTGCCCCAGCAACTTTTTTTGTTTCCCTGATGAAAAATCCTCAAAAGGAAACAATTTGCAAATGCAGAAGAGGTGAAACAAAAAACAACAGAAGTACTAAAAGGCATCAAAATTGATAAGTTCAAAAACTGTTTTGAGCAGTGTAAAAAGCATCTTGATAGGTGTATTACATCAAATGGAGAGTACTTCAAAGGTGACTGAAGTTTAAACACATAAGAATAAACACACAATTGTTTATAAACAAATTTTGTTTTTTGGGGTTCTCTGTCTTATATTGCTATGGCTTTTAATCCAACTGGACTTTATTTTTGTGAAAGACATGGCATGGAAATCTAATTCTGTTTAACTTTTTAACCATATGACTAGCTGTTTGTCTATCTTTTACTTAATAACGTGTTCTTTTTCAGTTATTTGAAATGCTACTTTTATCATCTCTTAATTCCTTTATATGCATGATGTATTCATTTCCTATTGCTGTGGTAACCAAATTACACATATTTAGCAGCTTAAAAAAACACAACAAACTGTAATTATAAAAACAAGCTGTATTAACTTACAGTTCTGGAAGTCAGAGTCTACAGTGGTCTTACTGGGCTAAAATTAAGGTATTAGTGGGGCCACACTCCTCTTGGAGGCTCTAGGGGACAGTCTGTTTCTTTGCTTTCTGCTGCTGCCCATGTTCCTTTGCTCAGGGCCTTCTTCCATCTTAAGGCCATCAGTGGCTAGTTGTCTTTCTCATGTGGTATCATTCTGCAGCTGACTCTCATGACTCCCTTTGTACTTATAAGAACCCTTGTGATTACTCTGGGCCTGTGTTGCTAATCCAGGTTAATCTGTCTTATTTCACTTTCTGTTGCTTATAACAATACCTAAAACTGGGTAATTTATAGAGAAAATGATTTTGTTTCTTACAGCTATGGAGGCTGAGGTTGAAGGGCTGCATCTGCTGAGGGCTTTCTTGCTGATAGGGACTTTTGGCAGGGTCCTCCTGGGAGGTGGCAAAAGGCATCATGTAGTGAGGATGCTGAATGTACTAGCTCAGGTCTCTCTTTCTCTTCTTATAAAGCTACCAACTCAACTCTTGTGATAACCCATTAATCCACTAACTCATTAATCTGTGACTTGTTTAATCCACTCATGAGGGCTCTTTTGAAGGCCCCACCTCTCAATACTGCCATACTTGGGATTCAATTTCAATATGAATTTTGGAGAAGATAAATATTCAAATCATAGCAGTCTCCCTCTTTTAATCAAGGTCAGCTGAATGATAGCAATTCCATTTGCAACCTTAATTCCCCCTTGCTCTGTGTTATATACTGAATTGTATCCCTCCTTCTCCAATTCATATGTTGAAGCCCCAATCCTTAGTATTTCAGAATGTGACTATATTGAGGGAAAGGCCCTTAAAAGAGGTAGTTAAGGTGAAATGAGGTCATATGTGTAGGCTGCAATTTAATCTGATTTGTGTTCTTATAAGAGGAGCAAGTGTGGACACACAAAGAGACACCAGGAATGTACATGCAGAAGAAAAGACCACATGAGGAAACAGCAGTAGGACAGTCATCTCAAACCAATATGAGAGGCTTCAGAAAAGAAAAATAAATGCTGCTGGCATCTTGGTCTTGGACTTTCAGCCTCCATAACTGTGAGAAGATAACTTTTTGCTTTTATTTTTTGTATGAGTCAGAGACTCTGTCACCCAGGCTGGAGTGCAGTGGCATACTCACGGCCATCCCAGCATCAACCTACTGGGCTCCGGCGATCCTTCTGCCTCAGCCTTCCAAGTAGCTGGAACTACAGGTGTGCACTATCGTGCCCAGCTCATTTTTTATTTTTATTGTAGAGACAAGGTCTCCCCAAGTTGCCCTGGCTGGTCTCGAGCCTGCAGGCTCAGACAATCCACTCGCCTCAGCCTCCCAAAATGCTGGGATTGCAGGCTGAGCCACCGAGCCCGGCCAACTTTTTGTTGTTTAAGCTACCAAGTCTGTGGTATTTGTTATAGTAGCCCTAGCAAATGAGTACATCTTGTCACAGGTTCCAGGAGCACCATCCTTGGGAAGATATTATTTTGCCTATCACGTACTAGCTGATTTGGAGGTTTTCTATTCTGTTGCATTAATCCATTCATTTATTCCTGACACAATACCATATTTTTAAAATTACTAGGGTGTTACAATTATTTTATTTGGTGAGATGAACTTCCTTTTTTGCTCACTGTTTTCATTCACCTATATTTTCTGAATTATCCTATGCACTTATTCTTCCATGTCAATTTTAGAATGGTCAAGTTTTTTGAAAATTGTGATTGCAATATATTTGTAGATTAATCTTTACATAAACATAGTACTTTTTTCCTTTAATCCATCAGCGTGTTTGTATGCCATTCTTCACAATGTTCTTTTTCATTTCCCGTAGGATTTTTCTCAGGTGATTTTTCATCTTTGTTGATACTATGAATAGAATAATTCTTCTTCCTCCCTACAGTTGGAAAACAGAGACACAAAAAGGAAAAGGGACTTATCTGAGACCAATATAATCAGAGAGCAGACTTGAAGTGGAAAACAGGTCTACGACTCCTCACCCCTGTGCTCTACCCTTGACCATGTAGAGCTTCTAGAACAGCTTCCACCAGATCCAAGTGTGGTGTTTCGTTTTAGGTCAGTGCTCATGTGTCTACCAGAGCAGTGCTGGAACAGGCCTGGAGACTGGCTGGCTGCCTTGGGGTAGTTACATAAGGATTGCTCCTATTTCTCAAATGACCATATCATCAGGTAGAGGGTGGGTGAATTTTGGGTAGCAAGCAAGGGAGCATTTGTAGAATCATTTATTTCCTAATCTTGATCCATTAAGCAACTTTCATCAGGAAAAGAGCATGTGCTCATAAAAAAAGTAGTAACAGATAGAGCTCTTGTTTACAATTCACAATAAATAAAAACCAACTCCTGCTCCCTGAGGGCTCTTCATTTGGATAACTAAAAAGATTAAGAATGCTATAAGAGAGACATTAGGTTTATTTGACCATGGAAGACAGTCTATGGTCCAGAGCTATCAAGGGTTAGGGAATGTAGAGAGGAATGAGACTGTCTCTCTCTCAAGTTGCTCAGATCACCACCCCACATGGTCCCAGCAGCAGGAGCAGTAGTAGGTAGTAGGTAGCAAGGGTGAGTTGACCTTGATTGTCTGTCAAGGTCCCTCTCAGAGGCTTCCCAGTTTAAACTCTCTCAGCCTCTCATGCAGCTTTGGGCAGAGTCCACTGGCTATACTCAAGGATACTGCATTTGTAAATACTTTGGAGGATTTTCCAAATCTCTTTCAGCAACCTCATTTTCTAGATAGCAAGTCTATGAAATTGAGGAACATTGCTTATTTCCAAACAAGGAGAGGCTTTGGAACTCCTATCTCTGCTCCATATCTGGAGGCCTCAATTTCGAAAACTGGGAAATGAAGACCTGAGAAGGAAGCACCCTCACTTGAGCACCATTGTTCATTAATCTTAGAAGTCCTAGAGCTTGGACTCCAGGATCATTCATAATTTAGAGTACAGCCCTTCCCTTGACCCATCTAGGCTGATGAGTTGGATTATGACCCATAGAAACAGCAGAGACCTATATGGCAATAGTGATAGAAAATGTACATGTGGGGGCAAGAGAATAAATAGGACAAGAGGATGAGGGCCACCATTTTTCTGAGGCAGATAGAAGACTGATGCTCTGCCATAGACACAGAGAAAATGTTCTCATAGGAAACTGGGTACTGAATTCCTTTTTTCCATTCATGAATCTATGTATTTGTCCATCCATTCATCCATCCGTATCTTTATGGATGAGTTGCATGAATGGTGTCTCAATGGTATGGAATTGTGACGTGTCTTGCTTTGACATTTGGAGTCAGTCCTAGAGTCAGTGAGAAACCATTGAAGGTTCTTGGATGAGGGAAGTGACAAAATACAAGAAGTGATTCAGAAAGAGTGAGGCCCCATAAAGATGAATTCAAGGGGCAAAGACTCGATGTGTTCTTTTCATTGGAGTTTGAGTATATCTCTCTTTTATTTGGTTTGCTGAGCCAGTGTCTGGCCCTACCTGAAAAGGGGTCAGACAAAAATGAGGATGTAAGGATAGGCTGAAAGCCTGAGAGAACAAGATGTCTGATGTGATGTGTTCAGTGGTCTTGTCTGGAGGATAATCAGTTCAACAAATATTTTCTCTATCATTGTTCTCCCACCTTCCAACCCAAGGGGGCCCTGTGCTTTCTGTTAGAAAAAAGAGGGGCATTGGGCATTGTGACTGTATTTTTTGTACATTTCTAGACTCCCCAGAAAATTCAGCAATCTGGTCTGTGGATTGGGTTTTAGCGTTGAGGAGCATACATTGTGTATGGAGAGACAAGGGAACAGGGTTGGTAGCAGTCTGCTGGGGAATGAGCATCAAGAATCCACATTAGGGATGGTGAGAAAAGAGACCCTCTCCCCCATCTTTAATTAAACTGTTGCCTGCACAAGCCTCTGTGGTGGGGCCCCGCAGAGTACCCTGCTAAGGTCCCTCCTTCTAGAGGATTATGCAAGGGGTAGGGGAAGGAGCAAGATATTTAGAGTCACACAGATCTGCTTACCAGCTGTGTGACCCAGGTCCTGCTCTCCTCGAGCTCTTTGAGCCTCAGTTTCTTCAACTGGAAAATGAGGATAATAATATCACCTGACTCATGGGATTATTTTGAGGACTAAATACAAAAATGCATCTGAGAATTACTTTGCAGAATGCCAATCACTGTTCAAAGATCGAATATGAATAATGAGATTTTTTTTCAATGTAATTTCCATTGTCATTGAAGGCAAGTATGTTCACTCCCTTCCAAAATCCACTGTGGTGCTCTATCAGTATTTACAAATGAGGGCTGTGTTCTCAGTCCATAAGTCCACACATGTATGGGTGGAGCACCCTGCCTTTCCAGGAATGTACACATGTCCTGTTTTCAGATTTCATGACCCTGGATTGGTTTTTAAAATATAACTTATTGTGCTATCATAGCTAGTCAAGTTTCTCTCTCTCTTTCTCTTTTTTTTTGGCCTTTTAAAAATCATATTTAGAAAAGTAAAACACGAATTCCAAATGGTTGAAGTTAGAGATAGAGGATGTAGAAACATGGCCCCAGGTTGAACTGAAGGAGATTGGGGCAGACTCCATAGCTTTCCGGAAGTTTCCACATCCTACTTTACCCTTCTCTGGAAGGAAAGTCTTGCTGCTCATGGGTTTTTGGTACAACCCTTCTTCTTTGCCCTGCCAGTCACTGATCAGCATGCCAGAGCTGCAAGATGAGGGCACCACCAGGGCCAGGGCTGTCCAGGGAGCAGGGACAGAGGGGCAGGTAGTAGGTAAGTGGCAGGAAACACTTTTCCTGGCATCAGATCCTGCTTCTGGGGGAATGAAGGATGTGAACACTTCGTTTAGTTTTAGTTTTTCTAGTTCTGCAACTGATAATCTCCCTCTCTGTTGAAGGCATGGGTTCAATTAATGCGGGGGCTTTTTGCCTGTTAAATTGTTAAAATGCAGAACAACAGCCCCTTTGCTGGTTAAGGATATTTATTTCAAGTCCTAAATCAATTTCAGCCTCCCCCACCTCTCTCTCTCTCTCCCTCCTTTGCTCCTCCTTGTGCACCCCTCCCCTTTGGAACTTGGGAAAATCCAATTTCCTTCCTGCCTTAATCTCTCTCCAGTTTTGCACAGGCTCTGCTCTGCCCGCACCTGCTCCTTCCAGCTGTGAGATTCCTTTTGGTAAAATACTTTGTGTCCTGCCAAGTTGTCGATGGACAAGACCCCCATTGCCGCTTCCTGGCTCTCTTAATGAACATAGTTGTTCTGTTCCACCAGGTCCCCAGGAGCTACGCCATTCAATCTATTAGCCGGCGGTGGTTTCCACAGTTAGCGTGAGACCCCTGCCCTGGGCCCCCAAGCGCCTGCTCTTGAATAAGGAAAGAATTTGAAATCAAGCACTCCCTGTGCTGGCACTAAGTGCTCTGAGCTTTACAGTCCCAACTCCTGGATCACAGGAATGTCAGGCTAAGTGAGAGAGACTCCAGATCCGTCATCTCCCCAGCTTTGGGGCTGAGCCATCGTTATTAATGACAGCAATCACCACCCAGAACTCAAGTCATAAATAATAAGTGTCTTTCAGCAGTCACAGGAATGGCTGCAAACATTCATCATCTGCACACCTCTTGGAATAGCCATGGGAATGAACAGCAGAACTATTATGACCAATTTCTATTTGTATATGGTAACAACTTAGTTTTATTTAAAAAAGAAATGTCCAGGCTGGGCACAGTGGCTTACGTCTATAATCCCAGCATTATGAGAGGCAAAGGCAAGAGGATTGCCTGAGTCCAGGGCTTCAAGACCAGACTGGACAACTTGGCAAGACCTTGTCTCTCCAACAAATCAGAAATTTAGCCAGATGTGGTGGCGCGTGTCTGTGGTTCCAGCTACTTGGAAAGCTGAGGCGGAAGGATCACCTGAACCCAGCATGTCGAGGCTGTGGTGGCCATGAGCATGCCACTGCACTCCAGCCTGGGTGACAGAGTGACATTCTGACTCAACAAATAAACAAACAAAAACCAAAAAGAAACATCCAAAGCAGCATGAACTTTGAATGATAGATATTTCACACAAAAAGGGTGCTGTGGCCAAACAAGTTTGGAAAACTCTTTGTTATAAACAAAAGTTAAATTGATTCTTTTTAGAAAGACTTCTCTGAGTCTTTAGTATACTATTGTGCTCTGGGAATCTCCAAGAGAGGTAATTTATGATTCTTAGAAGTATTTGACCTTAACTTTTTTTTCTGCTTTTTGGTACCACATATTATATCTTACAGGACACTATTCAACTGTGCGATGGAAATATTTGACTACTGCTCTCTTGGGGTCAAAGGGGAAGACCCCAATTAGTCGTGTTTACGGATTTGCATGGTGTAAATACTCCAACCAATTTTAAGCTAACAATATGAAGTCACTGAGCATGGAGTTGAGAAGACACGCACACAATCACATCTCTGAACTGATGTGAGCTGGCAGAAGAGGGTGCGAGCTAGCTGGAGGTGGCTCAATATCCCACTGTGAAACCCCATTGGGGGAATGCTGCTCTTTCCTGCCATCCCCTTCCTTCAACTGAGAAGGGGAAAGTGACCAAGAACTGGTGGATGGGACTGGTGTCCGACTCCACAGTGAAGCAAGATTGGAACATAATGGGAAGTTCCCAGGTTTGGGGATTTTTGTTTGCTTCTCTAATTGTGATTCAAGTGGACTTTCTCTACCTGAAACCAACTTAATTTTTTAGAATATTTTATTTTAAAGATGCTGGGTACTAGTCAGGATTAGGTACATAAGTGGTCTACGTACAGATGAAGTTTGTGCCTCCCATTGGTCCTCACTTCGCCTGGTTTAGGATCAGGTACTTTTGGCAATGTTATGTACCCCACCCCTCCCCTGGCAGTGTCCTGCTCCTGCCAATCCCTTTCTTGTAGTGTTATGATAAATGTTCAAGGTAAATTAGTACAACCTCTGTGGAAAACAGTGTGATAATTTCTAAAACTTGACCTTCCATTCGAATCATTCTACAAAAAGGATACCTGCACATACATTTATGGCAGCATTATTCACAATAGCAAAAACATGAGACCGACTGGAGTCTCTGATGAAGTTTCCTGGCACTCTGAACTGATCATAAGAGCCACTGAAGGGAAGATATGTCTTGACTTTGCTACAACTTTACTGGCCTCTTGTCTACCTGAGGATGGATGCATCAGTGCCTGTCCCCTGTCTGGACAGCTCTGTGACCTCCTATTCAGTTGGGGCCAGAACAACCTTTCTGATCAGCTCTCCTGCTGATACTTGGGCAATTCCCATGGACCCTGACGAGTACAAACTGGGTAGCTTTATTCACATAGGTCATCTGATAACACAGAGGCAAAATAAAACATTTTGTATATAGATTTATATCTCAGCATCATTTGGCATAGTGGGCCACTTTCTTCTTTTTAAAGTCATTTTCTTCTCCTGAATTCTAAGATAACACCCTCTCCTGATTCCCCTCCCTCCCGCATGACCACTTCCCTGCTTTGTCAACTTTTTTCACTTGCTATCCAAATACTCGGGTTATTTAGACTTGCGTTCTCCTCTCCTCCCCTCATCTCCCTTCTTTTTTTCTCACATGATCTAATTTATTCTCATGGATTTAAATACCACAATTATTCTGATGACTCTCAGATTTATAATTTGAAACCAGATCTCTTGTTTGAGTTCCAGACTTACAGAATGAACAGTCTACTTGACATCTCTATCTGGATGTCTTACAGGTTTCTCAACTTTCACTTGTGTGGAAAGGGCTTGATGTTCCCTGTGCCCTCCGCCCTGTTTCTCCCTCAGCTTTCCTTGTCTCAACAAATAGCATTTCCTTTGGTCTACTTGCCTGAGCCTGAAGTTTGGGAATCATTCTTGATTCAACTTTTGTTCTTATCTTCCATAGCCAAACTTTCAGTCGTGAATGAATTAATTTTACTCTTTTTCCTTCCAACCCCTGGGGGCCATTGTCCTATATTACACTCAGGCTTTGCAACAGTCTACTGGGTTCATAATCTACTTTGGTAGGGTATAGTAGAAGAAAGATATAGAAGAGGGGTTTTAACTTACTCTTAAGTCAATTTTCTTCTGGCCATTCTCCAGACCAATGAGCCACCGAGGACATCCAAATGTCTTCCCCTGCAACAGATCCCACATGGTTGTCTCCCTGTTTCATGGTTCCAAGTGAGCCCAGACTCTTTCTGCGTTTTCCTTATTTTGGTGATTGTCCTGTGGCCTTTGCCATTCCATGACAGCTCCTGTTACCAATCTCGGTGGGTGGTTCAACAAGACAAGATACCTTGAAAAATTCAAACACATGAGGTAAATTCTTCAATAAGAATTGGCTAGTTCTTTCTTTTATGACTTTTGGTTTCTAGGGTGCTTTTGGTTTTATGGTGATTTTCTGTGTGTCTCAGACTCACCTATAGAGAGTAGGGAGTTTCGAAACAGTTTCCCCCATTTTAAGACAGAGAAACTGAGACCTTGGTTGTGACTGTGCAGACTTGATACAGGCAGTGACATAGACATGTATTTCCTTTGACTTCAATTTCTGTTATGATTAGATACAGACTAAAGTTCAAGTGTCCTCAAGAGTACTGTTGTGTTGAGAGGCCTCATTAAGAAAAGGGGCCTCATTAAGAAAAGGAATTTGGGCTGAGTGCTGTGGCTCAAGCCTGTAATCCCAGCACTTTGGGAGGCCAAGGTGAGGGGATTGCCTGAACCCATGGGTTCGAAAACAGCCTGGACAACTTGGCAAGACCTCATCTCTGCAATAAGTCAAAAAATTAGCCAGGCATAATAGCGCATGCTTTTAGTTCCGGCTACTTGGAAGACTGAGGTGGAAGGATTGCCTGAGCCAGTAGGTCGATGCTGGGGTGGCTATGAGAGTGCCACTATACTCCAGCCTGGGTGACAAAGTGAGACTCCAACTCAAAAAAAAAATAAAAAAGAAAAGGAATTTGAAATTGTATACAAAAGTGAACATTTAAGTTAGGATGAGAAAAGAAAATGACACATTCAAAAATGCTTACAAAATATAATAAGCATCACAGAATCCAGAAAATAACATTAGTGTTTTTATTAAGTAAACAATAGGCTACTTCTATATTGCTTTTTTGGTACATTTTTGGCTGTATACTTTTGTACTGCTTTTTTATGTCAATAATTTGGTAATATTTTCTATAGTGAGAACAAGGATAATTCAATCTTTCCTCTATGCTAATTGAAATTTTAGTTTTTAAAAATTATTGATCACTTAGTATATTTTCAGTTTTATTGCTCATTATTGGCAATGTCATAAATTTTTATGATTGTTAAATCCTAAATTTGGGAATACTTCAATCACTTTTCTCTCATATGTAAGCTGTAAAATTTAAGGCATTTCAAGTTTTTTTAAAAAGCATTTTAAATTGTTAAATCCACATAACGTAAGGTTTACCATTTTTACATATAGTTCAGTGTCATTAAGTGTATTTACATCACTGGGCAACCAATATCCAGAATTCTTCATCTTGCAAAACTGAAAACTCTGGTAACCACCATTCTGCTTTAGGTCTCTATGAATTTGACTACCCTAGATAGCTGATCATACAATATTTGTGTTTTTGTGACTGGTTTATTTCATTTAGCGTAATATCCTCAAGGCTTACCCATGTTGTAACATCTGTAGAAATTCCCTTCTTTTTTTAATACTGAGTAGTATTCCATTGCAATGTTCATGCATTTTGTTTGTTCATTTACCTGTTGATGGACATGGGTTGCTTCCGTCTTTTGGCTGTAGTGAATAATGATGCTATGCACACGAGTGTGCAAATAACTCTTTGAGACCCTTTCTTTTCTTTTTTTTCAGATTTAATGGCACTAGATTTGTTGGGGAAAGAGCAGATTGAGATGCAACTCCATTTGTCAAATCATAGTTCAATTGTAACCATATGTTGGCTACAGAAACAAAAGTTTGGCAAAAGTCAACAAACACATTCTGTAACAATCTGTTGGCTATATGGAAGTCACAATAAAAGTGTTATATATTTCATGATTATTTGTATATTGTATGCCCCATATCTTTTATGTCACAAAATTTATAATAAACTTACATACATATATACAGAAAATACATACATGCATATTTTTTCTCTGAAGAGTCAGTTATTTAACGTTTACTAGTACACCACTACTTCTAGATCATATGCTCATAATTAGTTGTTAATGATAGCAGTATATGAATAACGTGACACCTGACTTTCAGTTTTTGGGAGTATACACCCAGAAATGGAATGGCTAGATCTTCTGGTAATTCTTTGAGAAACTACCATGCTGTTTTTTTATAGAGGCTATATCACTTTACATTCCCACCAGTGCACAAGGGTTCTGATTTCTTCACATCCTTGCTAATACTTGGTTTATTCCTTTTTCTCTCCTCCCATCCTTCTTTCTTTCAATGCCATCCTAATGGGTATAAGATGGTATTTCATTATCACTTTATTTACATTTTCCTAATGATTAGTGATGTTGAGAATCATTTTATCTGCTTACGTCCATTTGTATGTGTGTTTCTTCTCTGGATAAATGTCTATTCAAGTCTTTGGCTCATTTTTTAATTGAGTTGTTACTGGTTTTTTTTTTTGTGGATCAACCTCTCTTGAGCAGTGAGTAATTTTAACTACCCCCTGAATTGATTGCACTCAATTACCAATTTGCCTTTATGGTCTTTTAGTGGCATATTGTGAATTTGGTTATTTTTCAGTGACAGTACCATCAACAGGCAATTAAATTCTTTAAAAAAATGTTTCTATCATTTTCTTTTCTTTTAAAATTGAACTTCTTTTAGAGTCTATTCATGACACCTTTTAATAAATTGCTGCTTTTGGTATGGTTAAATTTTTTGTTGTTGTTGTTACAGTTCATTTGCTGATGTCAGAGCAATCTCTTTTGGTTTCATGTAGAAATCTATCAAAACTGATTTCATTGTACAGCAGGCTTATAATTGTATCCACCAAGTTATCAAGTAGACTCCTAGTATGAGAACACTTCCATTTTGCTTAAGTGTTGATGAGAACTGAATTCTCCACTTATAATTCTATGCTTCTAAGACTGAACAGTTTTCCATGTACTGTGGCTCCTTATATTTCAAAGTGTGGCTCTTCTATGTTATGCAGATACTTTCAGTCAGGTGCCATAGAATATATTAATGTCACTATAGGTCCTCTGGCTTGGGATTACAGTGGGTAGCAGGACTATTTCTGGAAGCCATTCTTATAGTGGAACAGTTAGAACTCCAAGTGGAAAACACTGAACCATGTAAATATATCTCACTCAGCCAAAACTAAATGTGCTCTTGATCCAACTCTCTTTTAGCTAACCTGCCCCCCACCCCAATGCCGATACTACCTGCCAACAGGAGCCTGAGGGAAAGTGAGAATGGAAAGAGACAGTGATCTTAAGTGATTACAGTTAAATATTCTTTCTTTTACGAATTTTGCATAAACAAAAGTCTTCCGTGTCCCATGCAAGGACTCTTCCCAGGGTTTTGAAACCTGTATTGGCAGGCAATGGGCCCTGAAGTTTGCATTTCCTTAGCTTCAGCGTAAATTGGGTCTGGACATAGGTTGGGTAAGTAGAGTCCTCCTGTTTTTCAGGAAGGGTGAGATGAGGAATGTGGGGAAGGACGATGTTTTGGTCAGTCCAGGGCCCGGGACATTGTTTAGCCTTCCTGTGCTTCTGCAATCACACACTGCATGCTTAGTGTTCCTGGAATGGCCTGCCTTGGCTGAGACAATGGATTTCCTGGTAGGATGACAGCAAGCTGTGATATTTTTATTTTACTGTCCCACCATTCTTCACCTGCAACAAATGTCCTCTTAATTGCTTCAGCATGAACCCCAGCTGACATTCCCCATTCCTTAGGGTCTCTTAGTCCCAACCTCACAGTAAACTCAAAACGTCCAAACAGTGCTGCCAGACAAGGCAGCTGGAAGCCAGACATCACGGCCGATTTAAGCAATTAGCTGAGCTCCCATCCTGGGCTGGCCTCATTAGGGGTGTCCAGATGTCCACTGCTAGAGCTGCCTCCCATCCTTGGGGCGGGCTGTCTCCCCAGGTGAGGCTGAACTGGTGTCTGAGGGGGGCATGTTAAAGCTCAGAGAGCCCTCCTTAATTTTCAGGGCTGCTAATTGCAATGGAGTGAGAATTGCAGAGGCACTGCCATTGCTGTCTGGTCCCTAAGGCTCTCTGGTTTCCCATGGATAATTGCTGTCTGCACAGAGCTCTCCCCATCTGGGGGCAAGCCCAGCTGCCACAGCTCAATCGATTGTGAAGGGTGTTCAGGCTCAGTCCCGCTGTTCATTTCCCTGTTTAGCACCCACCATGACTAAATGGAAACATCTGGAAAAGGGCAGGGCAGGGCTAAGACAAGAGGGAGAAGGGCAGAGAGGATTAAACCTGCTCTGTCTTTATGGGAAGATTTTTCTTCAATAATGTGTGCCTTTTCTTTTCCATGCAGTGGGAGGTGGGGAAAGGAGAATTTCATCCTAGAACAAACTGACAGAGGACCCAGGCAGAGATACCAGTTGTTATCAGGGTGTGTAATACACTCTACTAGGGAAGTCGTTCACATAACAGTCTATGTAAATGGCACCCCCTGAAGTTTTGGGGTGCACAACATGGGTGGCCATAGTGCACCAGCCCTGACAAGTTAGACACAAATTGGATCACAGGGCTTATCTTACTTTGGCTGTTCCCCGAAGCAAACTCTGAGATAAGGATTTGGGCATGAATTGTTTATTTGGGAGGCGATTCTAGGAAGCACCAGTGGGGCGTGGGGCAATGAGACAAGAAAGGGAAGGAAGAAAGCTTGTGTCTGGGATGATCATTCCATTTGCTGATTACTGAGAGGTTCCCTGGGACTTGGAACTTCCTGTGCTAAATTGGGAAAGTCCCATGCAAGCTGGGACAAGTTGCTCATCCCAGTTGTGTGAATGACTGAGATTACTGCTACAGAGAACCAGGCTCAATCAATTGCATTAAAGTTATCCCACGGAGGGGCAAGGAGGCTGAAGCATTTACCCATTGACTCCTGCTTCTCACTGGTTGAGGACTGTTCCCAAAGGTGTTAAGGTGCCTGCACCCCCTATGCCCACAGTTCTGCCCTGTCTTGAGGTGAGCATGCTCCAATGGCCAGAGAAAGGAAAGAAAGAAAATTTAGAAATGAATACAAAACAGACTGTCTCCAAACAGCTCTTAGTCTGAATTGAAGGAGAAGGCGATCTCAAAGATGAAGAGGTCCTACCTGAAATGTGCCTTTTCCCATGGACCCTCGTCCCCTGTAGTCCTCTGTCCATCATGAAGCTCTATTTCAGTCCTGTCTAGATTCTTCTGCCCACACTCCCCTATACCCCAGGACGCCTGCCTTCAGAGAGAAGGATGAGGCAATAGGTACACTGGAGGGAGGTGTATCTTGCTGAGTTTGGTGGGCAGCAGGGCTTGGTTTGATATCTGTGTAGGCTATATACACAGGAGGATTATATTCCATGGTCATTATCTCAGTTGTTATGTAATCTGTGTACCACAGATCACTTGGGCTGGAATAATGGTCAGAGAGATGCGATGTTGCTGGCATTGGAAATGAAGAAAGGGGGCTATAAGCCAAGACACTTGGATAGCCTCTAGAAGCTAGAAGAGACAAGAAAATCAATTCTCCCTTGAAACATCCAGGAAGAAATGTAGCCCTGTTGACACTTCGATTTTAGCTCAAGGAGACCTGCATTGGACTTCTAACCTCCAGAGGTCAGTGACTTGTTTTAAGCTACGAAGTTTGTGATGATTTGTTGCAGCAGCGGTGGGAAACTAATACAGGTTCTGGTCCTCTCAAAGCAAGCTTTGTTTTGCTTTGTTTCACTCATTTGTGGTTTCAAGTAAGATTTTACCTGCATTTGAAGTTTCAGGGCTGGAAGTCTGAAAGTCAATGAACCAGGCCAACGCAGTCCTTGTCTTCTTAGAGTTGATAGTTTGGTGGCGAAAAATTGGAATGCAGAAAAACATGTGCAGGGGTTGGAAAAAGTTCTCTAAGACCAACATTCCAACCCTCCTAGGAATAACTATGGCTTTCTGGAATTGGGGCCAAGTCTTCAAGGTTTGAGCTTGGTTTGATGCAGGAGATGACCCAGTAGCACAACTCAATTGGGTCCAGGAATTTTGTTTGGAATTCCAATGAGTCGAGTTAAACTTGGAAGTGTGCTCTTAAATTCTGTTTCATTTTTTTCTCTACCCCAGGAAGACCTGACCTGATTACATCTGAAAATTTTTTGTTAATAGTGCTGTGAGCGGCCGGGAGCGAAGGCTCAAGCCTATAATCTCAGCACTTTGGGAGGCTGAGGTGAGGGGACTACCTGAGCCCACGGGTTCGAGAACAGCCTGGGCAACTTGGAAAGACCTCATCTCTACAATAAATAAAAAAATTAGCTGGGCATGGTAATGCGTGCCTCTAGTTCCAGCTATTTGGAAGGCTATTAGGATCGCCTGAGCCCAGCGGGTCAATGCTGGGTGGTCGTGAGTGGGCTGCTGCACTCCAGTCTGGGTGATGAAGTGAGACTCCAACTCAAAAAAAAAATAGTGCTATGAGCACCCACAAGACCATTCTGAAGCAGCAGAGTCCTCATCACTGCTGAGTTTATCTCTAACGAGGCTGACTTTTTCCATACACATCAGTGACATAATTCTCAAGGCCCTTTCCTGAGGTTGCTGATGTTCCTTTAGCAGCACTTGAGTCTGAAGTAGCTTATTTTTTTAGCACACACATCATCTGTCCCAGGTATCTACCCCCACCAATCTACCCCGGCATGATAGTTACATGTCCATTAGAGTTATCATCATGTTATGCTGTGGCTTGTATTATTTTATCTGACTGTCCTATTAGACTACGGACAGCTGAAAGGTCAAACAATGTCTTATCTAATTTAGTAGAGTGACAGCTCTTAGCAGAGTGCTGGGGACTTGGCATACTCTAGCAGCTCAGTGGATGTGTATGGATAAATGAATGAGTGAGCCTTTGCCCTGACTTCCTCTCTAAGTTCTCATTTCCTTCCATGGCAGGACAAAGGTAGGAGTTGTTAATTATGACTTAAAGTGGAGCACTTGATGGACCACGTGGCAACTGAGCTGTTCCTTAGAAGAAAGGCTGTGATAGTGGTGTTGAAGGTAAAGGGAAGGTAAGCATGGGTCTAAGCGCAGAGTGTGCTTGGGGACCACCAGTATGTTGATGGTGCAGAGGACATGAATGGGTGTATGGGAATTGAGTTTAAGATTGTAGGTTGGGTGCGTGAAGATGATGAAGGACTTTCAATGAAGTGGCAGAAGCTTGGAATTAATTCTCTGGTCAATGGGGTGAGGATGACAAAAAGTCTTTGGAGAATATGAGAAAGTGGGCTCTGATAGTAGTTGTAAGGATTTAGCCTGGCATTTTAGAGGGTTTTTCCAAGGTTAATGGGCTGAGTTGTCAATCCCTCAGGCATTTCAAAATGGCTATAAATAAGCCTCCTGGGGATCTTTGAAGACATGACCCTGTTCAGGGGCCCTAGGAGAGAATCTATAGAGTCTTTAAATTGTCTCCAGACCTAAGAAACTCGAGTATGTGACTTTTCCTCTTAGGAATAAGCCTGAGTAGATGTGCTACCCTGAGAGACTCCAGGGCTGGTCATCTTTATTGGAATTAGTCAGAATTCTCCAGGCCTGCAGGGGGTATTAATTATCCATCCCCATGTAGCATTTTGGACCCAAGGGTGATAAATTGCACCTGAGGTGTGTGTAGCACATCACCATTTGGCTCAGGAGTGCGAGCTCTGTGTCTTTCATGATGTTAACCTGAGAATAATTCACAACATGCTTTAGAAGACTGCCAGGGAGTGTGCTGAGCTACTTGTGCACTTTTGGATTTTCTCTCCCTCAATCACTGCTGTTTTGAAGAAGAGGCAATTTAATCCTTGGAGTCTGAATCATAACCCCACATCCGAGTCTTTTTTTCTTTTTCTGGTCTAGGGTGGGCTGATGACCTGGAACTTGCATTACATAGGTGAGAAAAGGGACTCATTCTTTCTCCAGCTCTGGCCAGCTTCCCTTGTCCATAGAACAAATAAGGCCCGGGGTTTGCTGATGAGGGCATGGAGAAAAGGATGGTCTGCTGGTTTGCAGCCAGAGTGGAGCCTTAGTGAGCTCAGGCAGGCCAAGAAAAATGTGGGACACATTAGAAAGGAAAGCTGAAGGTTGGGGTCACCTGTTCCTGCTCACCAGAAAAAGGTAAGGCAGCAGAGTTGGTGACCAGTCTGGATGGGCTTCCAGCATTCCCCAAACTTGCCTCACCTGCCTTAATCTTCCTTCTCTCAAAAGTTGGCGTGGGTTTAGATAACCCTGACAATTCAGTATTTGTCAAGGATCTGGAGTGGTGAGGAGAAACTTGTTCTTATGGACTTTTCTTAGACCCAGGGCATGGGGGACAAAGTGATACAATATGCCTGGTAGCTCTCTATCATGGGAATCTGTGTACTAGTTTTGCAGAACCCATCTCTCCTGAATTAAAAAATATGCATGTATATATATGTACAGTCATGCATCACTTAACAACAGGGATGCGTGCTGGGAATGTGGAGACTTTGTCATCACGTGACTATCATAGAGGATATTTACACAAAACTAAATGGTAGAGTTTATAACACCTCTGCTCTATTGTACATTATATTGCTCCAAGGTCTCAAACCTGTATAGTATGTTACTGTGCCACATAATGTAGGTAACTGTAACACAGTGATGAGTATTTGTGTATCTAAACACAGCTAAACAAGAAAAGGTAGAGTAAAAATATGGTATTATAATCTTACGGGACTTCAATCCATATATATGACCTACTGTTGACCAAAACATCATTATACAGCGTGTGGTTGTATGTATATAAACTTGCACACACAGAGGGACTGTTTGATAGATAGCAAGCATAGACTTTTGTGCCCTGGGAGATGTTGACAGGTCCTGTCCTGTTGGCCATCAAATCATAAATAATAGGATCTCTGAAAGATCGAGATAGATGACACTTTATTTTCTTTGTTTCTTTTTTTTTGAGTTGGAATCTTACTCTGTTGCCCAGGCTGGAGTGCAGTGGCATGCTCACGGCTGCTGCAGCCTCGACCTGCTGGGCTCAGTTGATCCTTCCGCCTCAGCCCTCCAAGTAGCTGGAACTACAGATGTGTGCCACCACACCTGACTAATTTTTAAATTTATTGTAGAGATGAGGTCTTGCCAAGTTGCCTAGGTTGGTCTCAAACCCATGGGCTCATGCAATCCTCTCACCTCCGCCTCCCAAAGGATTACAGGCGTGAGCCACCGTGCCTGGTGATGGAAGGCACTTTGAATAGAGACCACTTTGCTGTCTCCTGGCCAATCCCTGTGAGGCCCTGAACAGTAGTGCTTTTTCAAAATAGCATTTGTGAATCTCAGGCTGGTGACTGTGTGGAGAGGATACTGGATTGGCAGAAAGCATTTTTTTTTCTGACTGTGTTTTCCCAAAAGCTTGAGATGAGAGAGTCATCTGAATAGCAGTTCTGCAGGAAGAAAGGAAATAGGAATCGACATTGAGAATGGCCTTCTCCTGGAACATCCCTTCGCTATGAGCTATCACTTACGCTGGCTGGGGAGCTCCCGCCATGCTCGGCTTGCTCTCAGAACACCGCGTGCTGAGTTTGTGTGTCTGGCTTGAAAAGCCTTCAGAAGACAGGACAGGCTTTCCAGATTGCTGAAATCTGAGGGACTCCTTTAGACACATGGAGCTTTCCCATCAACTGGGATCTGGGTTACACCCACGGTACTGATGTCTTCCCCATGCCCTGAGTAGCTAAGTGAGAATGTACATTAAAACATAAAAGCCACCGAAGAGATACCCTTCCCTCTTTTGGGGTGAGGGTCTTAGGTGCTTGGGGAGGAGGGAACCTCTGGCTTCATTTCCAAGAGAATTGACAGGTCCGAGAATCGAAAGGGGGTTTAGTTAGGTCAGGGAGGAATTGAGCTCACAATTCCTCTTTTTTCCCCTCCCCTCTTCTTTGTGTTACATTCCAATAGTTATTCCCTTGAATTAAACTGTTAAATCAAGTGTAGTTATCTGGCTGTGATGGGAGAATACAGATTGTCTTCTAAATTTCCTCCTAAGGCTGTTAGCACAATTTTTCCATCTCGGCACTGTCCAACCCCTGCCTTTAGAGAGGGGAAACAGAGGCACAGAAATAAAACAAAAATCTCTACAATCCAGTGTTCCCTCTATTGCTGACACCACTGGCTTCCCAAACTTTGGTGGTGCACACTAAGGCCTGAGTGATCCAAAAACAGGCTTTCCCCAAAATAGCTTGGCTGAGCTGCCCTGGATTTTGCTCTGGGAAGATTAGCCCATGGCTCTACTCCGAACTCATGCTGTGGTCTTGGGCAAGCACATTTACTTTTCTGGACCCTGGTCTCTTCCCAGGCAAATTGAGGGGGCTGGTTTAGGTGGTCTCCAAAGACCCTTTCCTTTCTGATAGTCTCAGCTCCCTGCTCAGTCCTGGTTCCCCCTTCCAACCTTTTTCTAGCAGGCTGCTGCTGTTGTTCCAGCAGGCAGGCTTGCTAACACGTGGATTTATGTGGGCCAGTGGCTTCCCCCAGCAGCCCGTTTCCGCTGCTTATTACCAGAGGGACGGAAGTCATTAGCCTGCTTTGCTCACTGAAGCCTTCACTCCCAAGATTTTATGTAGTGATGGCAGCTTTAACCCCCAGAGCTAATAGCAGCAACTTTTCTGGTGTCAGTTGATTCATCCTAGGGCTGAAAAGTGAGTTCAAGGAGTACATTGGTGGGTGATGAGGAGAACAGAATGCCTTGAACCTTCAATAACTGCTGATCTTTGTTGAGTTGTGTAGGGGTGGGGGCATGTGTGGGAATACACGGGCCAGGAAGGTGAGTCATGGTTCTTCCTTCTGCTGGGATGTGCGTAGTTAGATTGACAGGGAGTATCTGTGGGAGGAGGAGTACCTGTAACATTATGTGGACAGGAAGTAGGAGAACCATGGGAAAAAAATCATTCTGTGGATGGAGGAGACTAGGAAGAAGGAAGTAGGCATTGCTTAGAGTTGGCTCTTCATGGTTAACTTCATCCTTTATGAGTTTCATAGGCTTGCAGATAGTAGACTTCTAATATTTTGTCAAAGAGTCAGAAGGGTAAGGTTGACTATGCAGATATGGTATTTTCAGCAGAGATCCAAAGTTTCTAGAACTTGTCTTCCAGAATCTTCTTCCAAGGGACTGGTACTTCTGAATTTCGGCCACATTAATAACCACAGGAAGTAAGTATTTGTGTAGCATCAGTCCTATGAGATGCTCAGGAAAGAAAAAGCTACATTCCAATAAATTCTGAAAATGCTGCAAACTCTTTGTCTTAGAGAAAATATTATACGATACTACAGTAATGTCTCTGAAATCCTATAGGGTGAGGGGAATAATTTAATTTTGTTTAACCTTGAGGCACCCAAGTGTATTTGAGAACAGAATCATTTAATTTTGGGGGCATCTACTAATCCCACACAATCAGTGTTTGGAGCAATGTGACCCCTGGGTGAACTCTGCCCATGGAAACTGCTGGTTTGGGTTGGCTTTGTTGCACAGTTGCGGTGCTTGCTCAGGGACTGTGTGAATGGGATTTTATTCCTCTCCAGAGGAGAGGCGTGTGCATGGCTTTATATTTTATTTTTGATAAATTGACCAAGGGCATCCCAAACCTCCAAACTCAAGGTATAAGCCAGAAACAAATTAAATGAAAATTAAGTGACTATACCTGATGGAACAGCTGGCAAGTTATGCCAACCCACATTCAAAACTTCCATTTGAGAGACATAATTTGAAGAGGGAGGAAATACGGTAGCTAAGTGACTAGAGGTGGGCAGTCTACCTAAATTAATGCCTCCGGCTGGAGTAAGAGACTATAATAAATGCTGTCTTAGGTGAGATTCTGTAGAACAGAGAGCCTAAGGCAAACACACTAACATTTTATTGAAAACTACAATCCTAGGGCAACAAGAAGGAAGGCTACACACAGGGAAGGAGGGAAAGAAAATAAAAAAGTGCTGTATTACTCAGTTGGTTACAGCCTACAAGAAGATGCACAATGAGTTGCTTGGACACATGGGAAATCTTTGGAGGGAATATAGGAAACAGTCTTCGAAGATCTTGGAGCAGTCCTTTAGAAGGGTACAGAGAAAGGAAGAAGAATTTATCTGCAGGGTCCTCCTCATCTCTTGCCTCTCCTCAACCAGAGTTTCAGAGTTTACCCTTTTGGGCAGCTGCTGAGAAAGCCAGAGCCTCCATGAATCAAGCTGGATTAGCCCCAGGTGGTGGTGCTTCTGTTGAGTTGGGTAGGGGTGGGGGCGTGTGTGGAAATACATGGGTTAGGAAGGTGAGTTGTGGTTCTTCCTTCTGCTGGGATGTGCATAGTTAGATTGACAGTGGGTATCTGTGGGAGTGGGTGGAGTACTTGTAACACCAAAACAGGTATGCTAGAGGCCATGCCGAAACCCAGCTCCTGCTCTGAGAGGAGGTTGAAGAGGCTGGAGGTTTTAAAGGTTGAGGTGATGGTAGTGATAGCATGTGGGGCTCTACTAAGCAAGCAGATGAGGTTTAGGGATAGATGAGGCCAAGCAAGGCTACAGAGGAAATAAATGGAGTCTAGTATAAAGACAATCTTGAGAAATAGAAACAGATCTAATCCCTCTGGAAGGAGGATGCAGTAAGTTACTTTTTTCATCATCAGACCTTGGGACCTAGAAATATGGGATGACAAGATAAACCAGGCTGTCAGAGAGCCAACCTGCCAACAAGTCTACATTGTCTTCTGTCGCTTTGGAAGAAGCCACGTCTATGCAGTGGAGGGTGGAAACAGGCCTTTATAAACTCTGCCTAAGCAGCAGTCTTCATCTGGGAGGCATCTCCATTCTGGCCCAGAAGATGGCAGGCCTTATATTCTTGGGGCTGGTTTTGCCTGTTCTACCATCCAAGTTTGTTTTGGTTGAACCTTGGATCACCTATTCCCAGAGACTCAGGCCTCCTTTGTACAAAAATCCTGAATCTCTTTGTGGTCTCTAAACTGACACTTGGCGGGCCTGGCCCAGCTTGGAGACCGTCTAGAGTTTCATCTTCATAGGGGCTCACAAAGATTGTTTTCCTCAAGCTTCTCAGATGTTTTGCAAATGGAAATCAGAGGGGAAAAAAAAGATAAAGAAAAACAATCCCTCCCTTTCTACCACATAACTTGGGCAAGGACCCGGAGTGGCTTCTGAGCCTGTGGTCTGCAGGGACAGAGCATCCCCTTCTTCCGGGAAGTGTTGCACTTAGCGAGATTCTTTAGAACCATGGGGCAAGAAGAGGCTGTGTAGGAATCAGAGGTCTGTGTCTGGGCATGAGGCTTAAGGGTTGGGCTGATTTGGACACCAAGTTCATCTCAAGTTGCCATTTTTATGTTGTGAGCTGCTAGCGGGGTTGGGGTGGTTGTGTAACTTGCCTAAGGTCACGTGGCAGTGCACAAAGAATTGGCTTCCAACTCAGGCTTGCCTAAATCCAAAGTCTGTTTGAGTCTCTTGCTTACCCCATGGGGTAATATCGCCCTTCAAGCCTCCCAGGCTTGGCGGGTGATGTTGATGAAGGCTCCTTGAGGGTAGCATAGTACAGTTTTCAGAGGTGAACATTGCTAAGTTAGGTTTAGAGCCTGGGAAACTTGTACATTTCGTCAAGACTTCCCACACTGACATCCTCTTCTTGTCCTCTTGCCTTTAGGTTGGGGCTGGGAAACGTTTCCTTTTGGCTTGGTGTTTCTGATCTGTGTCTGGATATGTCATCTGTTTACTGCTGTGACTACCTATTACAGAGGTTATTGTGGCCATCCCCTAGCTCCTGAGTATGGTGGTTCCTAATGGAAAGCCAGAACAGAGGAAAATGGTCTTGCCAGTTTTCATTCTGGTTAATAATTTTGAGATTCATCAAAATTCTATTTATTAATGCACTTAGATATAAGTGAAAGATATAGAAAAATTGTTTTAATTTTGACTTTGCTTTGAAGGACCTTTCAGACAACGTATGATATTGCTTGATAGACAGTTTGGGCTATTGTTAGCATCTTGAGAAATAAGATTCTAAAACCAAAGTTTTTTATAGAAGGCCCTATTCCCTAAATATACATTTATGCTAAAAATATCATGTATGTCTCTTGGCATTTCTTAGATGCTAATTTGTATCTAAGTCAAAAGGGATTTACTTCCTCTTTATAATGACCAATACTGCACCCTTTGGAAAGTTAGAATATAACCAACAATAATATGCTGGATCTTGGAAGGATGTTCGAAAGCAACCAGTCAAATCATTTTTCAAACTTGTTTCATGAAAACCTGGGGCCTCATAAAGGAGTTTCGGGGATACCACAAACATTTATTTTATTTACTTTTCATTCTAAAAAATATGTAAACTATTTTACAAGCTCTAATAAAAGCAGCACATATTAGACACCCACTTTAATGCATTTGAAAACTCCAAAAAGTTAGCTTGTATTGCCAGGTCATTATGGTAATGTTAGTTGCTGTAAAAACTCACACAGTGGTTCAAATACAGCAAGAGAATATAGCCTAAAGTTGTTGTTCCTGAATGCTGGGCAGCTATCCTTGTGACCCTACCATCTTTCACTTAGGACTTCCAAAATTGCTCTGTTCCTCTGCATTGAGCCAGCAAAAGAAAAATAACATGAAAGATGTTGTGTCAGAGATTCCTTGAGGGCAGTACACATACTTACATGTTTCCACTCACATGCTATTGACTAGAAATCTTCATGTGGCCATGTCTAACTCTGGGAAAAGTAGTTACCTCCCCAAGAAGAAAAAGATGAAGAAATAGGCTTGACAAACAGATAACCAGTCTCTGTATTACCAAGTTATCTCTTTTAGGTACATACTTGGAAATCAGACCTGTTCATCTGATGAGGCCTCACTTGTCTCATTGTTTATATAAGTATCAAGTAAATATCATACATTTGAGCTTGAGAAATGTTTATGCTAATAAAATGCTACTTTTAATCTTCCCTGTAAATTATAAGGTTCTATTGCTTAAAAGAAAATCTTGAAAAAAACACTGATCAGGTGCAATTTCCTTACTTTGCAGGAATTTGCAGTCCAGAGAGAATCAGGTACTTGACAAAGTCATACACTGATAAAGAAACAGCTGGTATGTGAACTTAGACTTCTCTGCTCTTACACCAGTGCTTTTTCTTCCATTTCAATTTGTTCCAGAGTTTCATGGCCCTCATAACTTGGATATTTTTCAGCCCATTTTAATTTTCTAAGTCTTCAAGGGAGAGAACAGCTGAAATGTAAGGGTTGTTAATTCTGTCATAGGATTTAATGTCTTGCATTTTTGATCCAGCTGCTTCATGAATCAACATTCAATAAGCATTTATTGAGCATTTATTATATGCCACACATGGTGCTGGGAGCCAAGGATGCAGAAGCACAACAGGCACATTTCCAGAAGGATTTTGTAGTCCACCAGATGAGCCAGATAATAAATCATGGAACAAAAGGAGAAACGTAGTTATTTGCAGATGGGCGCTATGAAGGAAACAATCTAGGGACTATAGTGAGAAAACTGGGTGAGGTGTGCCCCTTCAGATGGAGAGGTTAGGGACTAGCGGATTCCTTGGCTTGATTCTGGACACATACTAGGGCTGGCCTTGTGAGCAATTCTTGATCCTGGAAGGAATGGCATCTTTCCCCTCTGAACATTACCAGTGAGATTCTTGGCCTGGGAATGTAGGTCCTAAATGTTTTTGTGGCATAAGCAACATAAAACTGTCGGAGGCTGCAGAATGTGCACAGATGTTAAAATAAGTAAGTACAAATAATTAAAAGATGAAAGTGAGTCAAGATTCCTCCAAGAACTGAATAAGAAAAGGGTTTTCCCTGACGGCTGATGAAGTAGCTAAGTAAAATATCAAAGACAAATAGCTTTTCCATTTTCTTAAAGTGGGAGGTTGGGGAAAATTTTTATCAAATATTCATTGGCATACTTGCTGCCTTTCTCTTCTCTCTGAGTTTTTACATTCACAACCTGTCCTGGAATCTTATGAAGACAGAAGAGGCAAGACCAGGCAGAGACTGGGTACTCCGTGGTCCATGGAGCTGTGGACACAGAAGTGTGTGCATGGTCTGTGTGTGTTGGGATGGGTGTCCAGGAAGGCACGATGGATGCTCCCAAAAGCTTCTCAGAAAGGAGGTGATATTCTGGGAGGAAGCATGCAATAGTTTAGAATGCCAGGATGCTAGATGTAAAAGAGATCTTAATGAGCGCCTGGTTCAACCTCCCTTATTTTCTGTGTGCGAAGACTGAGGCCAAAGAGGGGAAGTGTTGTACTCAGGGGTGCACAGCGAGGCTGTGACTGGAGTGAAGGCTAGACCCTCAGTGCTCTTATTCCCACAGCAGGCCTGTTACAGGACTCCTTTGGGTCTATCCATTGAGAAGTCTTAGGGTAGTGGTTAGTCTTAAATTAAATATATATATATTTGATTCAAGAAGAGAAAGCCCTGCCTTCCACCTGCTTTGGTGACTGAAGTGATATTACTAACATAGAAAAGAGATGTGGACTGAATATAGCCTAGGTTGCTACAAATAGCTATATTCATGCAGACAGCACGGAATCAGATGGAGAATGGGAGAAATGAGGTGATCGTTTTTCCATCCACATCTCAAGTTGAAATTGTGACCGTGGTGAGGACCATATATGGCCCATACTTTATGGATACAATGATACTTTTATTTATTTTAATGAGATGGTTTTTCTTTTCTCCCCACTTCTTTCCTCTCAAAACATTTGAGTAAGTTTGTATAAAGAAGCAGCGTTAATTTATTTTGAGTGAGGAAAAGGAATCCAGCATAATGATTTTTTGAGCCTGTGAAGGGTCCATGTCATGTATCTTTTCACTCTACCCTTTTCCTGGCTTCAAGTACTATTGGCATGCGAGTGAACCCTAAGTCCATATCCTTCTTGTGGGTACCCTCAGTTGGTTTATTCATCTTCACCTCAAATTCAACATCACAGTAATCTTAAATTCAACATCATTTCTCTATGTTAGCCTGAGTTTTCCAGAAATCAGAGCCTGAGACAAAGATTTACCAAGTGTATTAGTCACAGTTCTCCAGAGGAGAATTGTGTGTATGTGTTTGTGTGTGTGTGTGTGTGTGTGTGTGTGTGTGTACGTATACATATAGACATATGCAAAGCGATGTAAGGAATTGGTTCACATCATCATGGAGACTGGCAAGTCCAAAAATCTGTAGGCTGGGTCAGCAGGCAGAAGGCCCAGGAAGAGTTGATGTTACAGTTCTGAATGCCATCTGTGGCAGAATTTCCTTCTGTTTCGGTCAGTCTTCAGTATTTGAGGCTTCAACTAATTAGATGATGCCTACCCATATTACGGGTGGTGGGGCGCAGAGGCAATCTGGTTTACTCAAAGTTCACTGACTTAGCTGTTAGTCTTATTCAAAAATACCTTCACAGAAACAGCCAGAACAATCATTGACCATCTATCTGGGCACCATGACCCAGCCAAGCTGACATATAATATTAACCATCACATGTGTGAATAGTTTATTGGGAAAATAGTCTCAAGAAGGAGTGAGGGGAAAGGAGAATGAAACAAGGGAGGAGGAAGGATTAAAAAAAGATGGATGACCAAGTTGGTCATGGGCGATTGGATGATCCAATTTCTGAGTAGGAGAAGCATCTTTTCCAGCAGGCCTTATCCTCAACTGGCTACCTTGGCAGCAAGACTCTCACCTGATTGTCTCATCACATAAGGCTCAACTTGACACAAAATAGCCAAACTAAGATCGTTGCAGATGAAGTTCAGAAGGGACTGTGTTTAGAATGCTGTGGAAGGACATGCTACCTGAGATCCTGACACAGGCAGTTGGGGAATGATCACATTACATCCTCTTAAGAACAGGTGAAGGCCTTGTGTATCTGGATTGTGTTAGGGACAGACCTGGCTCAAATTTGGGGTGGGGGGCGGTAGATATATTTACCCCCATAAAGCTCCCTTCCCTTAGGGTCTGAGCCTTAAGAAGCCCAAGTGTAGCTTAACCAGAAGCTGAGTTCTTGAGTTCTAGCCAGCAGAGGTTAAGTGTTGGCTGGCTTCCCGAAGAGCCAATGCTTCTAGGTTCTGAGAATTTGTTCCCTAATCTCTGCTTACAGGACTCCAAGCGGCTGGAGACTGCATGAAAGGGGCCTTTGTCTGATATGGGACTGGCTTTGGAGGCTAATCTCTCCTTGGATGCATTTTAATTCACTTTAATGACTCTGCCTCCTGTCAGGCTTTTCTTCTGTGAGGGGGGTTTGTTAAAGAGATTAGGAGGAGTGAACATGAGACCCTGAATCTAGCCTTCCTCAGAGATTGCTGTTACAGGGAAAATAGTGTTCTGCAAAATGTATCAGGATGCTCTGAGAGCGAGTGGAGAGGGAACAGAGTGGCAAGTAGGAAAATTATATATCTAATAAACACACTCACTAGAAACACCCTGCATGGACTTACACCACGCACGTTCACCAGCCTCCTGCAGTCCCCACCCCCATTCCACCAGTGGTGGGAGTCAGAGTGGACAAGACAGAATGATGTCATCCCTAGGACACTGTCCTTTCTCTGGTCTCTCTCTCTCCCCCTCTCCTCTAGTTTTGTATAAACACAGCTGTTTGTGAGGAATGCCGCCTTGGGAAAACATAAACTGTCTGCATTAATGACCTTTCCTCCCCGCCACACACCCCTTCCTACTGAACGTGGGAGACTGGAATGCTTTCAGCCCAACAGACCCATTGTCCTCATGTCTGCAACACCAGGCCTTTCAGCTTTCTGCTTGGGTCTGGGGTGACCAAACTCAGGGACCGTGCAAAGCCTGGCTGGTCAGACAGAATCTCATCAGCACTCAGGTTGCAAGTGACACCTCAGAACACCTGTGGAAGATTCCTAAGGGACTGTGGAGCGGAATGAGGGCATCTCTCTTCCAGGCTGGAGGATGCAGGCTGTAGGTTGGAGGGATAAAAGGGATCTGCAGTAGACACCGGTGCTCCCTGATCTGCCAACTTTGCCCACATTGCTGCCAGTCCCTGGGAAGCCATGGGAGGATAAAATAGCAACAGTGGGTTTTGGCCTTCCACCTTGGTGTCAAGCTATTGAACAGAGGTGTTAGCGACAACTCCACCCCTGTCATAGCAACCCACCCCCACTTCCAGGGCATTCACAGTCACAATTTGGGACCAAGAGCCTTTTATCCCTTCAAAGAGAAGGATGGAGGGGCAGCTGAAGCCTGAACTCATGCAGTCCAGCTTCTTTTGAAATCCGGCAGTACCGTGGCCCACAATAATTTATTGGTGGTGGTTTTCCATTTCCAGATGGTGACCTCTGGACCTTGGAGGTTAGGATGGTTTTTATTCAAGCTACTGAACTTGGCATTTTGGCTGAGAATATGCTTGCTTCCTGGCCCCTTGCCCCCATCTGAGTCTACTAAATCTCTTTCAGTGCCCCACTCTCTTGCATGGTTTTGTGGCCACAGCTGCAAAAGAGAAGTAATAAGTGTTCCCTAGGCCTCCCTTTCCAAGGGTCAGGCACCTTAGAATGGAGCCCAAGACAGCTGTCACTGTGGAATGAAAGGGATTCAGTGCTAGAGAGATGGGTGTGAGTGGGGAGCCAACAGTCTTCTGGCATCTCTTCTTAGGTTTCCATGGGGAGAGAAGACACGACTTCACCCACTTTTCCATGTTAAGTAGAAATTGCAGAGGCATGGCATTTGGCTACTGATTGCCTCTCTTGCTTATAATTAGCCGAGGAAAATGTAGATCTATATCCTTACACTTCCTGGCTATGTGTTGGGAGGGTGCTAGATGCTTTGCATCTGTTCCAGTTTTAATCTCACATCAACACAGTGTTATTAAACAGTGCTGTCTTATAATGAACTATGAAGAAACTGAGATAAAGGTAGTTTCAGAAACTCTACTCAATGAGTTAGTGATGGAACCAGGATTCACACAGTTTGAATTTTAATGTTCGTGCATTCCAGGAATTCAGAAGAAGATAGAAGAGGTAGAAATGACCAGAATAAACCTAATAGAGATGGCTTGCCTCTGTGAGGTGGTTTGAGGGATAAAAATAACATCCCTCACCTTCCCAAATACTCCTCTTATAGCCTGAAATCTGACATTACATAATCAATCCTTTTAGCTAAGTGTTGCCCTCTGGTTTTGCTCTGTTTTTAATGCAAATATTTTTTGGAGAGACAGCAATTTAGCAATTAAAATCCTTTATTCAAAGAATCCTCATTTTCTTTTAAAATGTTTTACTTAAAATTAATTGTGTCCCTTGTAAAGTAATACTTAGCAGAAAGTGGTTTGTGTCAGAATAAATGTCTGGGAAGGGACCTCTTAGGGGAGTTGAGAAGTGTTAATCTTTGACATTTACTATTATAAGTGCATTTTAAGTAATTCCTAGAAACTGATAAAATCTGTTAAGAGAAAAGGATTTCTCCCTCTCTTTTTTAAGTAGTAGAAAATTTTACCCTTCTGATATGAAAAAGAGATAGACATGGGTGTTACCTTTCTGAGATATACTTACATAATTGTAATCCCTCAGGATTCTGCTTCAAAAAGGAAAAAAGAGTTTGAAAGGTGTGTTGGACCGAAGCTCCAAATATTAAAAGATGAGATGATATTTGTAAAAGCGCTTGGAGAAACCCTAGAGTTAAATGAATAGACGCTATTATTCTTCCCAAGAATTATATTGACAAGTAAGGAAGAGAGTGACGGACATAATTTCCTAAGGGAGTATTTTCCAAGAGTTTTCTGCTGACCACTATGCCTTGGGCTGTTAATAGATGTTACATGAATGCAATGTTTTCTGGTTAAATGCACTTGGAAAACACTGGGATAAATAAACAAAGAAAAGCATGTTTCTTTACCATAGGATTTATCAGAATTTTTAATATATAACTGTGTGTGGTAATTTTTCCAGAGGGTACCCTAAATTTATGTGGCCTGTACAAGATCCTTTTCTTAGGAGTGGAGGATGGGGATGGCATACTTTGAGAAATACTGCCCTAGTCAATAGTCATATTGACTACAAGAGATTTTGACACTAGGATGTCTTGAAGCTTTAGAAAAGCAGAACCTTAGACACCTCAGAGGGCGCAGAAAGTCATAGATTTACAGATGAATATTTGGATCCATTATCAATGAATAAGTATGGGAAATTGAGTAGGAAGGCGGTTTGACTTGGCCATTTAAGTTCATTTCACTTCTAAGATTGCCAAGGTCCCAAAGTTTGGTGGAATTGAGTAAAGGAGACAGGCATTGGGCAGTGAATAGCCCTATCCTCCCACTCTGCTAGCCAAGGTCCTGGCCTTTGGTCAATCTCTCTTCCAAGCCAGTCTAGTCACTGTTGTTTGATTGATCTTAGCAGATCTCTGATCACGTCACATCCCAAGGTATGTAAAAGTAAGTTCAAACTCTCCAGTCTGCCATGCAGAACCCTTCACTTTTTGACCCTGAAATTATGACACAGTGGTTCAGATCACTGGGATTCAAATCCTAATTTCACCACTCACAAGGGATGTGAACTGAAGCAAGTTATTTAGTTTCTCCATGCCTCAGTTTCTTCTATCTGCAAAATGGGAGTAGAAATATCACCTTGCTTATTGAGTCACGAGGAGCAAACAAAGATCACCTGTCATACATTAAGAGCTCAACAGGCATTAGCTATTGTTGTTGCTATTATTGACATCCCCTATGTCCTCTCAGAACTCCTGCTCCATAAGAAAGGAAAAATGAAGGTGCATTTCTTCATCTTTGTTTATGTCCTTTCCTCCACTTTAAATGTCTTGCCGTTATCTTTGCTTGCAAGAAAAAACCCAGCAAACCAGCAAGATATATCGCAATGCTATTTGCCCCATGAGAACTTCCTGAATTCTCCCAACTTTTACTCCTTTAAATCAGCAACATTCCTCTGTTGGTTTCTTAGACTTTTAACACTTGGCTTTGTAATGTTGTGTAATTTATTTTATTCTTGAAAAGATATCTTCTGTATTTATTTATCATTATTATTTTTTTAATTGGAGTCTCACTCTGTCACCTAGGCTGGAGTGCAGTGGCATACTCACAGCCACCACAGCCTCGACCTGCTGGGCTCAGGCGATCCTTCCGCCTCAGCCTTTGAAGTAGCTGGAACTACAGTTGTGCACTGCCACGCCCAGCCAATTTTTTTTGATTTATAGTAGAGACCAGGTCTCACCAAGTTGCCCAGGCTGGTCTCTAAACCCTGAGCTTAGGCGATCCTTTCGCCTCGGCCTCCCAAAATACTGAGGTTACAGACTTGAGTCACTGTGCCTGGCTTTATTTATTTTTGATTTCCTGATACCTGGTATGATATCTTCTTCAACTGGATCATCACTAAAGCTTTGCTGAACATTTCAGAGCCTTCTGAGGGATACAGATACTCCCTTAGTGAAATTACCTCTAAAGTCTTTACCTGTATGTACTTCACCAACACTTTTATAATTTGTCAAGTGTTAGTGAAAATAAGCCCGAGGCTAGGCTGGGCATAGAGGTAGGAGGGGAAGCCAGGGAGAAAGAATCGAATTATGTAGTATGATTAATATGCCTTAGATTTCTTTCAGGGACTTCCCAACCAAAAATCTTCATCCCACTTTTTCTATCCAAGTCCACTATATAACTGGATGTTTGTTTGCTAGGGAAAGTAGAAAACAATCAGAGACAACCCCTGATAGCAATCACAACTTTACTAGCATAACCGTTAAGTCTCTGCAGCTGCTACACCATTTCCTACATTCATTAAATAAGTATTTTCTGAGACCTCTAAGTGCCAAGCACTGTGCTGGGATTAGGGACAGAAGGACAAGCAAGCCAGACCTGGTCTCTTACTCTCATGAACTGTGCAGCCTGATGGGGCCACAATCAAATAGCCAAAATATGCTATTGCTGAACCCAGAGGAGTCATTGGTACGTAGTTGGTATTTCGTGCGTGTTTGTTGACTGATTGAGTGACTGAATACAAGAAAAAAAAAGACAATTACTGCTCCAGGCTGACCCTGCTGCTATGTTGGGTCCCACAGGCTACATGTCCTGCATAGAACCAGGGAGTCCATGCAGGGAGACAACACGTAGGGTTTGATTCCAGGCAGAGCAAGGCAAAGATTGTCTTCGAAATTGGATCTGATCTACAAGGTGGTTTTGCTTCCAGTTAGAAGACAGTATTAGTTTCTAGCTGTGTTGCTCCTAAATGGTATATACCCCTGAAGTGCTGCACAGCTACTGTTACTTCTCACAGAGCCCTTACAGCCCTTTGTACATTCCGTGAACCACTGTTAGCCCTTTTGTCACTATTAGTACCTTCTCCGTGGGCTCCATAGGAGATGGAGTCCTAGGATACAAAGCCTGACACATAGTAGGTACTCGGCAACTGGTACTGGGAAAATGAGAATGTGCCCTACGTGATGCCTTTAAACAGAGGCCCAGCAATTGTCTCCCAACTCCTCCTGTGTCTGAAATCTGAACTCGACTAGCAACCCCCTTTCTCTGACCCTGATTTGAACTTTAGTTTGCTAAGCTGAAAAGAGAGAAAGATGTAAATTGGGAAGAGGAGCAGACTTTTGTAAGCCTTGTGGGCCATCCCATCTCCCTTTGTCCTTGCATTCCAAGACAGATCAGGAGCCAGGTGGCGCTGGCTGTTGTGCACCCCCAGCCCTGACAGGCAGGCAGGAAGGTCTAGCTGAGAACCTCCATGGCCCGTTGGCTGTGCACAGGCCATGCTGTGACCTTCAGTTGAACTGCCAAGGCCCAGTCTTAATACTCATGCAGCTGCTCTGGAGCGGAAGACCTCAGGGGAGCAAAGACCATATGTAAGATGCAGTTCCCAGAGTACCATGGTATAAATTGCTCTTTGCAGGTTAGGATAATTCCTGAAGGGCTGGGTCATTTTTCTGAACTGGGTAGACGTGTGAAAAGAGGATCCACAAATCTCTAAGATGCTGAGACTAGAGAGAAAACATGGAGGAAGACCAGGAATGGGAAGTCATCCCCTTCACATGCTCGGCAAGACAGAGATAGAAAGAGAGAGAGACTGCACTAGTTTATACTCCCACTAACAATGTAGAAGTGTTCCCTTTTCACCACATCCTCTCCAGCATTCTGACTGGAGTTAGGTGGTGTCTCAGTATAGTTTTAATTCACATCTTCTTGATGACTAGTGAGGTTGAACATTTCTTCATGTATCTATTGGCCGCTCGTATGTCTTCTTTTGAGAAGTGTCTCTTCATATCTTTTGCCCACTTTGTAATGGGGTGGTTTGTTTTTTTTCTTTTCAGCACGTTTCAGTGTGGTGGTTCCTAAAAGCTCTAAAAATCGGCCTTCCATATGACCCCGCAATCCCCCTACTGGTAATATACCCTGAAGAACTCAAATCACTCTATAAAAAAGATACCTGCACACGTATGTTTATTGCAGCATTGTTCACAATAGCAAGATCATGGAACCAACCATGCTGTCCATCAAAAGAGGACTGGATTAAAAAAATGTGGTACATATAAACAATGGAATATTACTTAACCATAAAAAAAGAACAAAATCATGAGTTTTGCAGCAACCTGGATGGAATTGGAGTCTATAATACTGATTGATCTCTCACAGAAACAAAGATCTGACTATCACATGTTCTCACTCATAAGTGGACCTTGAACAACTATTGTAATACTATAAGAAAAGGATTGGGTTCTGGTTAAGATGGCGGCGACATAGGTGGAACTGTGAGATTCTCCGAATGTGAGTTCCCCAAAAAGACTCTTGGACCCCTTTCCCTAATCCCTAGCCCACAGCTGGATGCATTTGTCCGAGGCTCAGGGACCCCTGGTCCCACGCAGGGCCAGCTATTGTGTCCCGGGCTGCTCCCTCATGGGTGGGAAGGCTTGGGTCTTAGCTCCCTCCCTGACTGCATCGAGCCCAGACGGAGCCTCCGGTCACCCTGGGAGGCTCTAGGCACCTGCTCCTCGGAGAGACTGATTCCATTTCTGACTGAAGTACACTGGCAGCGGCGTGGGGCCACTTTCGCCACTCACTGCCTGCCCTTTGGAGCTTCGGAGCTCTGAAATCTGGAGCTCTGGAGCCCTGAGTGGAGTGCCCAGCCA
>CAUYQG010115157.1:0-13878 GCA_963574415.1 Tarsius wallacei | reverse complement strand
TGCATAGTTTGCAATTTTTTTCTCCCATTCTGTGGGCTATTTTCTCTATGGTGGTTTCTTTTGCTGTGCAGAAGCTCTTTAGTTTAATTAGGTCCCACTTGTCAATTTTGGTTTGTCTTGCGTTTGCTTATGAGGTCTTGCTCATGAATTCCTTGCCTAGGTTGATGTCCAGAAGAGTATTTCCTAGGCTTTCTCCTAGGATTTTTATAGTTTGAGGTCTTATGTTTAAATCTTTAATCCATCTTCAGTCAATGTTTGCATACAGTAAGAGGAAGGGACCCAGTTTCATTCTTCTGCATATAGTTAGCCAGTTTTCCCTGCATCACTTGTGATATAGGATGTCCTTTCCCAGTGTTTGTTTTTGTAGACACTGTCAAAGATGAGATGTTTGTAAGAGAGCAGTTTTATTTCTGAGTTCTGAAATCTGTTCTATTGGTCTATGTGTCTATTTTTGTGCCAGCACCATGCTGTTTTGGTTACTGTAGCCTTGTAGTAAAGTTTGAAATCTGGGAGTGTGATGCCACTGGCTTTGTTCTTTCCGCTCAGGAGTTTGCCTTGGCTATTCAGGCTCTTTTTTGCTTTCATATGAATTTAAGTTTAGATCTGTGAAAAATAATGCTGGTAATTTGCTAGATATTACACTGAATCTGTAGCTTGCATTAGGCAGTATGGGCATTTTTACAATATCAATTCTTCCAAAATGTGAGCATGGGGTGTTTTTCTATCTGTTTGTGTCACCTTTGATTTCTTTAAGCCATATTTTGTAGTTCTCATAGTAGAGCTCTTTCACCTGTTTGGTTAGATGCATCCTGAGGTATTTTATTTATTTTTGTGGCTATTATAAATGGAATTGTGTTGTTGATTGGGTCCTCAGCTTGAATGTAGTTGGTATATAGAAATGCAGCTGATTTTTGAGTAATAGTTTTGTATCCTGAAATTTTTTGAGGTCGTTTACAAGTGCTCGGAGTATTTTGGTGGAATCCTAGGATTTTCTAGGTATATAATCACATTATCTGCAATGAGATAATTTAACTTCTTATTTTTCTATTTGAGTACCTTTTATTTCTTTCCCTTGCCTGGTTGTTCTGGCTAGGGCTTCCAGTAGTGTGACGAACAGGAGTATAGGAGTATATACCCCACTTTCTTTTTTTTTTTTTGAGTTGGAGTCTCACTCTGTCGCCTAGACTGGAGTGCAGTGGCTGCTCCTGGCCACCACAGCCTCGACCTGCTGGGCTCCTGCGATCCTTCCGCCTCAGCCTTCCAAGTAGCTGGAACTACAGGCGCGTACTACTATGTCCGGCTAATTTTTTGATTTATTGTAGAGATGAGGTCTCACCTGCCCAGGCGGGTCTCGAACCCACGGGCTCAGGCAATCCACTCACCTCAGCCTCCCAAGGCGTGGGATTACAGGCTGAGCCACCGAGCCTGGCTTATACCCCACTTTCAAGACATAAAATATACTAGAAAAAAAATGGAAATGCATAAAATTTTAAAAAACAACTCACTATCTTTAAGTAATACCTTAGCTATATGGTTTTAAGCATGAACCTTGGAAGAAGTTTAAAATATTGAGTGTGTAATTATAATAAAAGTCTATTCTCATCTATACATTTTTGGTGAACAAGTTTTCTCAGTTCATACATCTACAAAAACACCTATAAAAAAGCAGATATATGCCAGGTGCGGTGGCTCAAGCTTATAATCCCAGCACTTTGGGAGGCCGAGGTGAGAGGACTACCTGAACTCAGGAGTTCGAGATCAGTCTAGGCAACTTGGTGAGATCTCGTCTCCACCAAAAAATAAAAAGCAGAAATAGAATCAATCCTTGACCCCAGTCCCAATCTAGCTGTAAGTAATAGTGTCATCCAAGAATAAATGAACCATCTGGAAAAATCAGCCACATACGTTTCATAAAACTATACACACTTGTAATGAAATATTATTTTTATGCTTAATATATAACTATCACAATGTAGATAATATATTTATTTTTTTTGGTCAATTGTGCACTAATAATAATGCAGACATCTTAATTTAGAAGAAAATTTTCAACACTTAGAGTCTTACGTCATTAGAAATTGAAAGTATATTCTCACGTAGAGAAGAATGATAGAATAAAGAATAACACAATTTCAACTGTTAACATTTATTTTGTTGGAAAAAGAGGAATGAAAATATAAATTTAAGAAGAAGAAAAAAATAACATGCACAATTTCTGCTTGTTAAAGAAGAAGCTATTCTTAAATTTTTAAAAATGGGAAATAGTGGTTGTGGGATGCCTGGCTATTTAGGTCCACTTAATGTATTTTAAGTCTGATGCAGCAGTTTCAATTAAAGACACAACTATTTACATTATAGCAGAATTTGCATTCTATTCCACAATTTGAACCTATAATATTGAACCCGTCTGTTTTGTGTAGCCAGGACAAAATACCTGAAGCTGGGTTATTTCTAATGAACAGAAACATATTGGTTCACAGTGCTGGAGACCGGAATGTTAGTATCAAGGTGCTGGCATCTGGTAAGGGCCTTCTTGCTGAGTCAACCAATGGTGGAAGGCAAGAGCATGAAGGAAAACAAGAGGGTACTGAACTTGCTCTTTTATGACAGCATCAATCCCACCCAGGGTAGTAGAGCCTTCATGGTCTCATCACTCCTCAAAAGTGTCACCTCATAATAATGTTACAATGGGAATTAAATTTCAGCATGAGTTTTAGAGGGAACAAACATTCAAATCATAGCAGAGGTCACCAGCAAATTCCAAGGGATATATGAACAAACAGGTGGTAATGTCCTATAGGCTTATGTGCTTTAGCCAGACAGAGAGAAGGTAGAGGTGGTAGGATCTGAATGCTGGATTGAATGCATGCCTTCCAAAGCATCCGTGGCAACCTTGATGTAATTGTTCTTTAATCTTTAATAAACTTTTAAATTTTAAAATAGTTTTAGTTTTACATAAAGCCTGCAAAGATACAAAGTATTCCAGCATACCGCACGCCTAGCTTCTCTTGTGAACATCCTACATATCTCTGGGTCCCCTGTCACAACGAAGGCACTAATACTGATATGCTATTATTAATGAAGGTCCGTGTTTGATTCATCTCTCTTTAGTGTTTACCTAATGACTCCTTTCTGTCCCAGGACCCTACCGAGGATCCCACTTTTCACTTTGTTGTCTTATCTCCATGGTCTCCTCTTGGCTATGGCAGTTTCTGAGACTCTCCTCATTTTTGATGACGTTGACGGTTTCAGGAGCACTGGTCAGGTGTTGTGCAGGATGCCCCCTATGGGATTTGTCTGAGGCTTTTCATCTAATTAGACTGGAGTTATGGGTTTTTTAGGAAGACCACAGAGGCAAAGTGCCCTTCTCATCACATCATATGAAGGGTACACACAGTCAGCACAACTCATCGCTGTTCGTGTTGACCTTGGACACCTGGCTGAGGTGTATGAGTGCCAGGTGTTTCCATTTGTACCCTTTCCACCCCCGCTTTTCTATACTATCCTCTCTGGAAGGAAGGTACCATGTACAGTACACACTTAGGACTGGGAAACATATTCTGCCTTCTTGGGTGGGGCAAGTTTGATGTAGCTTTAAATACAGTGTTTATTTATTTGAGTTGGTCCTTGAACAAGTCTATGTGTGTGTTTATGCCTGTATATTTGTGTTGTTTGTTTATGTGTGCTGTGTATGTGTTCTGAATGTGTGTTGTATGTATTTGAGTGCTGTATGTGTTTATGTGTGTATTGTAAGTTTGCCTTTGTATGTTGTGCCTACATGTGTGTTGCTCATACATGTGTGTGCTGTGTGCACTTGCGTGTTGTATATTGTATGCATGTGTTATTTGTGTTTATGCAGGTGTTATGTGTACTTGTATGCTGTGTGTTCTATGGATGTTGTGTTCGTATGTGTGCAGTGTGTGTATTTGCATGCTGTATGTGTGGCGTGTTGTGTGTGGTTGTGTTTCACTGGAAGGCAGTGAGGAGGGCACACACTGGATTAGGTCTCAGGGCCCCAGCTTCCACAAGATTTATTAAGTTCAACCTTATGAAAAGGGAACTCAACAGGGAGGAAATCAGAAAAGGGGGGCTTGTTGCCCTTAAGACTGAAAGACCAAGGGGGTGTTGAGACTTAAACAGACCTAGTCTTGTGTCCCGGGTCCCTGCTTCCTCTCTAGACCGCCCCTTGTCTCTATTCCCCTCTCCCTTGACACCCATCCATGCTGGTCACTCTCTGGGACATAATACTCCTGCCTCTGCCTTTGGGGATCCCCCCTTTCCCTCAGTTGGCTGGCTCTGATGTACAGAGCCCCAGTGCAGTTCTTGGGTACCTGTCTTCCTCTCTTGGTTTCCAGTTTCAGCCTTAAGCTCCCTGCGTTCTGGACCTTGGGTCTGGCCCGGTGGGAGCCTGAGCACCTGATGTGAACCTGCTGCCGAGCTCTGTGCTCCCTTCCTGACCCCGCCTTCCTCCACCCTCTTCTCTCCTGGACCATGGGACACCGATTGCTCACAGACCTGGCTTGGTCAGGGCTCTGTGCCCTGACTGTGGCCTGGGCTGCACTCCTGAGTTGCAGATGTCTGTGACTCACATGGAGCTGCGGACCCAGGCATGCAGAAGGCTGTGTGTCCACCCTCACTGTCCCTCAGCCTTCATCTTTCCATGGTAGAAATCTCTGTAGTTTTCCCACATAACATGTCTCGGGTTCATTAAATAACAACTGCTCACTTATTGCTTTTTTGAGTGTGATGCAGCTTTTCGAGCAGGCATGGCGCCCGCTCATGGACTGCGTTCCTGGGTGGCCCTCTCTTGTCGGTCTCCAGGCTCAGGGCAGCAGGGCTTAGTGTTAACAGCGAGGTCGGCCCTGTGTACCACAGTGTTTCTGAGTGAGAAGCCTGAAAACCCAAATAAGATGATCATTTATTGTGAGCATTTGTTTGGTGCAATGAGTGATGTCCCCTAAGTTACCATGTGGCCCTCCCCACAGCTGATGGATGTGCAGAATTGCTCGTCCTGCATGGCTGTGCCCATCCATCTACTTTGGCTCATAGGAACGGTGACATCCAATACAGTGAAGAGATGTCAAGTGGGAAACTGCTGGTAACTTTCCCATTCAACTTGTTATAAATTTTTGCCCAGAGCATTACAGGAATCTGCTTGGGAAACAACTTTGATTTGAGCTTCTGTGTGTGTGCGCATGTGGTGTGTGTGGTGGGTGGTGTGTGAGCGTGCTGTTTCCTCCTGACCAAGCACAAAGCAAAACTATTTTCATCAAACATATCCGAGCCCTTATAGCTAAGAGGGTTTTGAATTTGGAATGAGGCATCTCATTCTACAAACGTCTTCCGGGCACGACCTTCAGAGGAATTTATAGTGTCACCAGCTCAGCCTCCATAATTCACACCTACGTGTTGCTGACATGGGTGTCATTCTGCTCTGCATCCAGGGGAGTGCTAGCCACCCTTGAAGGACCAATGTCTGCAACTAGTGGGCCCTCCCAGATGAGCACGCCAAAAACATTGGCTGATATGGAAATGAAAGTTCCAGCAGTCTCGTGAAAGATCAGTTCTTTGCTGCTGGATTTTATGTTAATTATAATATTTTCTCCTTGAAAATATGGAGAAAATATGGGTTGGGCAGAACTGACTTGGTGCTGAAAAAGAAGTTACAGCCATCCCAGTCACCTGGAGGCTGGAAAAGCAAAAGGTAGAACAATGGATCAGTTCCCTCTTCAGCTGCTGCCTAAGAGGGTTCGACAAGGAGCTCAGGCCATCTACAGGCTTTACTTGGGCTTGTTGAAGGTCCTTAGAAACGTAGAGATAACGTTATTTACCAAAACTCCATTTTTGATGTTGACTCCATTATAAACGATTCTTGTTCTTCTCATCTGTCCTGCTTTGTATTTGTGTTTTGGTCTAAACGCTATTTGAAAACCTCCAAAATATACCCCGACTTCCTCCCCTGCAGTTCCACTCGAGGCCCATGGCTGCAGTGTGCCCGTGGGGAGGTGCAATGTTTCTGATTCATTCAGATTTCTTACAGAAACAGGCGATTCCTCGTGAACAGCTGGAACCGTTTCCCCAGTCCCGCAGGAAAATGGATCATCGTATTTTATGGTTATTAACTTCCTGTTATTAAGTTCTCAATACTGTTGTGCTACCCGTGCTGTGATTTCTTACTTGTGAATATTAAGTGTTGTACTTATTAAGGGCATATTTTTCTTTTTATGAGCATGATGAAATCTCATGTCTTCGGCAGCTGGGGTGAGACTGGCACTGTGGGGGCCTCTGCCTGAGCAGATAAGGGTCTGCTGGTGACGTCTGCAGAGGTGTGGGCAACTAGAAGATCAACCCATCCATAGGGAAGCATGGGGTCCCTTTAGGTGGATGGGATGGGGAGTAAATGGAGGTGGAAGAAATGCAGCAGAGCAATGGACATGAGCAAAGAAGAGCCAGATGTGCAGGGGCCGGGAAGTGGGCTCTATCTGATCCCAGTGGTCCTGCTAGTAGGGAACTTTCTCTACTCAACACAGAAGGTGCCAGATTCCTGATTTTGAACTCCTCCCAGTGCCCCCGTGCCTAGAAAGAGTGTTAGTTAGAAGGAGTGCCTGCTTTGCCCACAGTTGGAAAGCATTCACAACTCGGGCGTCAAGTGTGGGTGCGCATCACGTGTGGGCGAATGCTCCCGTGGCAGGAGAGCCACTTCCAACCTTCACCCAAAGGCAACCTTTGGGAAAGAATTTTTCTCTTTTGATGTGGTAAAAGCCATTCCCATTAGCGCTTCTTTCTCTGTGTTGGTAACAGAAGGACTTCTTGCATTTGTTTAGTTGCCAAGCTGTAAATCTTATAATTCTCAACACAAAACCCGAGGCTTTCTCCTCTGCTCTGTGGGCACAGGGCAGTGCTAAGCTTCAAAGGAAATTCTATGAGGTGTGCCCCTACAAGGAGGGAGGCAGTGTGGGACAGTGCAACTCAGAAGACACCCATCCCGTCTTTAAGGATGGCCAAGGAGCAGGGCCTATTCTGGGCAGTCCAGTCTTCCTCTTGGATGAGTCTGGGAAATCCCTGTCATGGAGCCTGGCAGGGTTCGGTCAGCTGAGGGATCAGAAACACACTGGCATTTTAAGAGAAATCCTTTGCAATTTTTTTCTGTCTTGGATGAATCTGTAAAAGAGGGAGACCCTACTGTTTCCTGGTCTTTCTAATGAATATTCTTCAAAATCAAATGACCCAATCAAAGAAATATCACTGTGCAACACTGATTGATTAATGATTGATTGATGGACTGGTTGGTTGATTCATTCATTTACCAAATGTTCATTGAGTGTCTGCTGTACGTCAGACGTGGTGCTCACACAAGGATGAGAAGATTAGCAAGACAGATGTGCTTCCTGCCAGAATCAAACTTCATCTGGTAGGAGAAGACAGACATTTATCAAATAATCATAAGGGTCATGGTTTAATTACAGTTGGAGTAAGTATGACAGAGAAAAATACAATGCAGATACAATGGGGAAGCAGAAACATAATTTTGAGTTGTTGAGTCAATGGAGAACGCAGAATCTGCTATTCAGTTCCAGGAGGAGCAGGTTGACAAGGCACCCGACACCTGAGAACAGGTTGGATCCAGGATGCTGGGGATGGCTTTCACTTGCCCCTGTGTGCAGTGGCTGGGAGGCAGGCGCTGTGAGGGTCCGACCTAGATGAACGGAGGTTTTTTTCCTGGATATTGTCACCGGGAATGGTCTGGCTTGCATGCTTGCAAACACTATGCTTGGGAATCTCCTGAGTGAGTGGCTTATCAAGTTTTGTGGAGTTTCCAATCAAAATAATTAGGAGAGGTGGCTCTTCTAGGTAAATCATATCATCACATCGATGTTGAACATGTCTCCTTGGAGGGTACAGAGTACTCAGGAAATAACATCAAGTCCAAGCTGTTCTCCCAAAATAAATACAAGCTGATTGCCACCTGCTTCAAAATCACAGCTGATCAAGTTACAGCAGAAAGAGCATTAATTTCCATACTAATTTCTTTTGGAAAATAATCCAGGAAGGTCCTGCTCTTGTAACCCTTATGAAAAATTAACTCTTTGAGCTTGTTAGACAAAGTAATAGGAAAGCGATGCTGGTCCCCAAAGCCCAGATACCAGCAGCTGAACCACAACAAGGCTCCGGGGGAAGAGGACTGTGGATCCTTCTACCCGATGGAGAAGTCCAAGACCTGCAGAATGAGACGGGGCCCTCAGGCTGTAACTCCCTCTCCTAGTGACTGGGAAGGCCACTGCTCTTTGTGGAAGGAAACATTTTAAAGCGTACCTCCAACCAACAAATGAATTGCATTTTCACTTTAAACAATAGAGCCGTCATGGAGAATTGTTGGAAGCTGGGAAGGGCATTGAGATCATTGCCTGCAATTCTCTCCTTTTCACACAAGTGAGCTGGGAAATTGGTGGAATAACAAGGGCCGGTGGTGAGAGGCTGCAATTCAGGTCTGGCCGGCTTTCCTCTCCTGCTGTGCTCAAATATTTTTTGCCCTTTCCTTCAAAAAGCTTTTTCCTGCCTTCCTTTTAAGTGAAGTTTAATCTGATTTTCTGGCAGGGAATAGCAGAGCCGTAGGAGGCCTGGACCTGGGGTACCTGAAGAAAGCCCACTCCCCAGGCCAGGCTTTACCCCCATCCATGTTCCTGCAGCACCTGTGGCCGCTTGTCACCGCCTGGCGCTGCCCAGGCACCAGACCCACAGGTGCATGTTGGTTCTTCGTGGCCATCTTGTTGGCTGACCCAGAGACATGTCTCCAGAACTGCATGGAGAGGGCACTGAGAGTTTTGAGTGGATAGCAAAACTTCCACGTTTGTCACCGTCACCTGAAAAGGCCGTGTCCAGACGTGGAGGTGGTTCTGCAGGCTAGCGACCAGATGGTAAGCCCTGGAACATGCAGCTGGTCCGGTTTGCTGCCTCCATGTCCCCGGTGACAGCTGTGAGGGCTCAGTCCTAGCCAGGAAGAGATCTTTTTCACAAACATCTCTACCTCTCTTGAACCTCTGCCTTATTTGACTGAGTTTATAGAGAGGGAGACACCATGTTTGTATAATAAAACCTGTCCCTTGAATTTCTTAGGTTAAAAAAAAAAAGCTTTGGAAAGGACAAATCTTCCCATGGACTTTTATCTTTTGACTCACTCAGTGATAGAGAGATCAGAAACCCAGTAGATATTATTAACTCATGTTTTAAAATACTCTGCAGCGGTCACAGAGGAAGGGGACCTCCTGTGGGGATTCACTTATAAGCGAGTGCTTATAAGAGAAACATGGTTCTTTCTGCTTCACTAACAACATGGAATCTCCCGGGCTCGGCTGCCCTTGTGGGAGTTGAATTTAGCTCTGGCTGTAGCTCACCTGTGGGAGCCCCTAAGCCTCCTGCAGAATCGGATGCCACATCTATCAATTGTATGCTCTCCTTGGTTACATATGTGACAGAAATGCGAGGTAGATTTAAAAATCTGCTGTGCCCTCCTTGGGTCAAAATATCAGGGATAAATCGTAAGTGTGAAAATTGATTATATGAGTTGAGTTTGTTAGACAAAGTAATAGGAAAGCGATGCCGGTCCCCAACTAAATTGGAGCTGAGGGACCAGGGAAAAGAAAACACTCTGGGCACAGGCACCTGCCCAGAGATTACAGTGCAAGGCAGCTGCTGAACTGACCTGCTGTAACCTCAAGACCAGTGTTACCTGTGGGTGCTGAAATAGGTGGCCATGACTCTGAGACTGGGCTCTACCTGCTACTGTCACTCACCAATCAGAGCTTGCCAGCTCCTCCAAACATTGCTAGGGCCAATGAGTTTTCTTTCAAAGCAGTATGTAAAGTTTTTCTTTCTAATAAAACCCCCAACCTTCGCTTCGTTCTTTGGACATATCCAAGATCACCCTGGTCCAGGTGTGGGCCCGGAATTGCAATTTTATTTTTCTAAACAAAACACTTGGCTAAGAGATTTGACTTGGACTTGGACCATGAGCCTAAGTGGTACCTGTGAGTAGATTTAAGTGCCACCAAGAGCAGTGGGTCAAAATGCACATGTGGCAGTGGGGTGCAGAAATGGCTCTCCACCCAGAGAGTGGCTGTGAAGTCACTGACCAGTGATTCCAACTGATGGGACTCATCAGAAATTGGGTGTCAGATGAACTGGCCACAGATCTTCCTATAAAAGCCTCTAATCTGGCCGGGCTCAGTGGTTCAGCCTGTCATCCCAGCACTTTGGGAGGCTGAGGCGAGTGGATTGCCTGAGCCTGCGGGTTCGAGACCCACCTGGGGACTTGGCGAGACCTTGTCTCTACAATAAATCAAAAAATTAGCCAGGCATGGTAGCGCACGCCTATAGTTCCGGCTACTTGGAAGGCTGAGGCGGAAGGATCGCCTGCACCCAGCATGTTGAGGCTGCAGTGGCTGGGAGCATGTCGCTGCACTCCAGTCTGGGCGACAGAGTGAGACTCCAATTAGAAAAAAAGCCTCTAAGCTACAGAGTAATGGGCATTGAGGTTGGGCATCCACCCATCCATTTATCCAACTTTTGTCGAATGCTTCTATGCCCACACTGTGCCTTATGAGTGCAAAATTCTATGAAATTAGGATATGGGGTGACGGTGCAGCAGCAATTTGTTAATTCTCCTATGCACTTGAAGTTAGAAATCATGACCTTTTTTTCTTTTCAAGGCTCAAATCACACATTTTAAGCGTATGACCCTACACTTCCTTTCTATCCCTTTGTCCATGATGGGTACTTTGTACATCGATGGTTTCTTCCTGGTATTCTGGATGGCTTAGGGCAGATGCTGGCCAGAGACTTGCTTCTGGACCTTTCCGGAGAATAAGACACCGTCCACCTTTCCCTGGGGCTGTCATTGGTAGAGCTGGCCAAACCTACCCTCCATAAACATCGATTCTTGGGAACAGCTTTTGCGTGTTCAGCCTACTCTTGTCCTAGACATGTGTGGTTTTTCTCTTGCTGCTTAATTCTAGAGGAGACTGTATGAAGACTTCCAGGAGGATGGCAGCTCTTGGCAGCTCTTCCTGTTACCGTTCCAGGAGGATGGCAGCTCTTCCTGTTACCGTTTAGCATGTTAACTACCTAGACTGTCAGTGTCTGAGGCTCATTTGACAAAGACTGGCCTCCTCCAGTAAGGACTGGGTTGGTTGATGAGGCATCGTCTTACCCCCATGCCCTGGCTCTGCTCCTTCTTCCTCAGCTCCAGGAAACACCAGTCTTCCTTCTAGTTCCCTCTCCAGGGTGCGGGCTGTGCTGTGTGCCATGGCTTCACGATGTTAGGCTGAGGGCTGAGGACCTCTTCTTCCCTTGGTGCTGCCGCCTCCTCCCTCTGCTGCCAGGAGACCACTCTCAGTGTTTTGGTTTGAATTTTGTATTTGGCTTTCTCAAGGCTGAATTTGAGAGACTTGGGTTGAAACTCCTCGTAGCTGTGGCCCTCGGATCGAGCCGCCTTGTGTTTGAAAATAACCAAACTCTGCTGACTTCTTCAACATTCAAGAGCGATTTAAAGCAAAACTTTGCATATTTTTCTTATGCTGGTTTTCAAAGAAAACATGCGACACTGGAGAAGGCTGATGAGGTTGACTTCAGGAAAGTTTTTAATTTCTGAAAGCGGAATTTTCCTTGACTGGGGTGAGTTGTGTTTTCAATTTGCGAGGACCTCGGGTGTCAGGAACGGTCTAATTAAAAGTTAAGCTCTTGCAAGCTAAGATTTGCTTTGAATAGGAAAGAGTTTACAGGTGGAATAAAGAGTGCAGAATTTCCCAGGACTTCTAAAAAGGGGCAGGTTAGAAGACTGTGTGAAGCTCCTGGTGTCTGCAGTCAGTTCAGGGTCCCCTGAGCTCGGGATCAGAGTCCTGGGTGTACACCCCCCATGGGCATCCATGTGATACCATAGAAATCCAAGCTCTGCCTGGGTTCATTTAGCCCAGACATCTGGTGTGTTTTCAAGGCATCTGCCTATTTTAACTGGAAGTCTAGAGTGGTTGACCTGTTTAAAATCTAAACCGAGGATAAGAGGGTGTTTGCATTTTTATTTCAAGCGAACAAACTTCAGCATCTAAATGCCCACAGCATGGTTGTTCACCCAGATGATCTCCTAAACCTAAAATTGGAGCCCGTGTGTTCTCTTGGAATCTTGTGATCCAAATTACACTGGAAGACTACAGCACTGTCCAGGTGATGCCTTTCTAGTCGTTGCTATGTTTTTATTATGGGGCCTAGAATAACGGTGTCTGTACATTTCCTTTTTTATCCTTTTGCTAGGAAGACAGGTTATGTGTTATCTGTGGAAGCCAATAACTAATAGAGTCTAGTTTTACATTCAAAGTCTTGCCCTTTATATTCTCATTAGAGCGATTTGTGCTTGACCCACTGTGATGCTGTCTGCAGACCTTTGAGTATTTTCCTGCTATTTTCCTTGGCTCAGTCTGCAGGTCCTGTCTGTCTGGCATGCCTGTCCTTGGGCCACCTTTGTCCTTGTGATTTCCTCTCATGGGATTCTCCCCACCACCCTAACCCTAACCCCCCACCCTATGCGTGCCACTTTGAAAAGGTGACTTTTTCTCTAAGAAGACAATGGCTTTCCCTCTGAGGAACACATTCCTGCTCAATCCCGTGCCCTCTGGCCTGGGCACCTTGGTTTCAATCTTTCCCTACTTTAAGATCTCACAGAAAATCATTCGCTCATTTATTTATTCATCCATCAAACAGGTGCCTACCTCCTATTATGTGCTTGTGACTTTGAGAGAATACAGAAATGAAAATGTTATAGTCTCTGCCCTCAGGAAATTTCATGGCTACCACCCTTTCTGGAGGAATCATCTCTATAGTCCACCCTAACTCTCTTCCTTGCCTTACCCTCTCTTGTTCTTTCCAGTTGGCTTCTTCCCTCTTTCTGTTCCCACTGATTGACCAAGACTTCCTGTTTGAGAACGCCGATGTCTTCTATGTTGCTAAATCCAACAGAAAATATGTCTTTTTAAAAAAATATTTTTATTTTAAATATGTGGGGTACACTTCAGGTTAGGTGTACAAATGCTCATTACGCAGGTACCCTTGTGGATGAGGTGTGCCCCGCCCCTTCCCTGGCAGTTTCCCATTACTGCCAATTCCTTTCTTATAGTAGTATGATCATTATTCAAGGCCTATTTATGAGTGAAACCACGTGGTACTCTGTTCTTTGTTTCTGTGATAGATCACTGAGTATGAGCGACTCCAAATCCATCCAAGTTGCTGCAAAGTCTGTATGTTTGTCCTTCTTTATGGCTGCATAATAGTCCATTGGGTATAGGTACAACCATTTTTTTTTTAATCCAGTCCAGTTTCGACGGGCAACACAGTTGGTTATCTGACTTGAGTTTTCATTAGCTTTGGCTGGAGCTGACCACATTCTTTCATTAGTGGTCTTCTCCTGCGTCTCCACACCCTCACTGTGAATATTCATCACCATATTAGAGGCAGGGAGTTTGGTATATCCTGTTGGATTCTATTAACCTAGGAGGACACCGTAGAGAAAGCAGATTAGGAGAGTCAATGGAACTCTTTCTCTCTGACTTTTTGGTTTCCCCTTCTGAGCCTTCTTTTCCTGGCTGTCTTCCTGTCTCTGATCTTTACATGTAAGAGTTCTTAGGGATGAGTCACTAATTCTGTCACCCATGAGTGCCAACATATTCTCATGGCTCCCTGTACCATCCAGATGCTATTCCCTTGCATCTGTGTTCAGACCTCTCTTCCAAGCTCCTGACTTACATACCCACCTGACTCATCTTGGGTGTCTCCCCAGAATTATGACTTTAGCATGTCCAAAACTAATCACATCATCTTCCCTGATACTTCCTT
>CAUYQG010115155.1:0-21352 GCA_963574415.1 Tarsius wallacei | reverse complement strand
GGGAGGCTGAGGTGAGTGGATTGCCTGAGGCCGCGGGTTCGAGACCCGCCTGGGCAACTTGGCGAGACCTCATCTCTACAGTAAATCAGAAAAACTAGCCGGGCATGGTAGCGCGCGCCTGTAGTTCCAGCTACTTGGAAGGCTGAGGTGGAAGGATCGCCGGAGCCGGTTGTGGCTGCGGTGGCCGGGAATGGCCACTGCACTCCAGTCTGGGCAACAGTGAGACTCCAACTCAAAAAAAAAAAAAAAAAAGAAGGCATATGAACAACAAAAGACAGTTTGACTAAACAATGTCTTAGCAACAAGACATCCACAAGTGGATCTATGCATCCTGGCAAAGTGTTATGGAGTCATCTGGATTTTACATACAAAGTTAAGAAACGACCATGAAGTTGAAGTTTGGAAAATAATAGCATAATTGAATCGAAAGTTTTCATGACATAATTTCACTTCTCTCTGTCATTTGAAAATGAACCAACTTTGTTTCAGAAATACAGAATTCTGAGTCAAAGCTTCTAAATATTCCATGGAGAACTGTATTACTTCAGGAATATTGTACAATACTGGGAAATTAACAGGCAGGTGTTTTTTTTTTTATCACTGCTGTCCCTTTTCAAGCAAGCTAGGCCTTAGCAATCTTGTTCCAAGCACTGTGTGCATCTCATCTCAACTCCAAGAATGGAGAGTGACTGCGTGTATTTTTGTTAGTAAGAATTTTGATTACATTCATTCCTGAGAAAATATTTGACCAGATTTTCCAGTGAATTCCATGGCTGCATTCAAGTCATTTACTATGTAGTTAGCATAACCATTCCAAAACTCCATCTCTGAAGTCAGTGTGGGTGGGTCTCATTCTGGGAAAACAGTATTTCTTCTGTTGTTGACGTGGCCAAATGTCTCCGACATTTTCGGGGGTGTAGGGGCAGAGGGTGGCCAGGCAGAGCAAATGATCTCGGCTGCGTTTTGCAAGTTCTATTGTAAGTGGCGCACAGGAATGCTGCAAGTTTTATGGCAGGAAAAATAATAAAATCTTGGTGGTTACTGACCTTAGACCTTAAACTGATTTCTGTTTTGGGAAAATGCTGGGGAGGGCCCTATGGCAGATATGATCGGAGGAAGGAAGGAATGGGGGGTGAATAGGTGTGGAGTGACCTGGGGAAGATGGGAGAACTGGGTGAGGGAGGGCATGTAGCTGGGAACTTTGGGAGTGTTTTAGAAGAATCAAGAGGCCTCAGATCAGAATTGGCTTCTCAAGCTCTGAGTAAGAGACCGGGTGTGGTGGCTCATGCTTGTAATCCCAGCAGTTAGGGAGGCCAGGTTAGGGAGGATTGCCTGAGCCCAGAAATTCAAGACCAGACTGGACAACACACTAATACCTCATCGCTGCAAAATATCCAAAAGTTAGCCAGGTGTGGTGGTGTGTGCCTGTACTACCAGCTACTTGAGAGGCTGAGGTGGAAGGATCACCTGAGTCCAGGAGGTTGAGGCTACAGTAAGCTGTGATTGTGCCACTGCACTTCAGCCTGGGCAACACAGTGAGACACCCAACTCAAAAAAAAAAAAAAAAAAAATCCAGGTAACTTTTTAGGGCTCTGGGGAATTTAATCTAGACTTTACTCAACAAAGAAAAAATCTATTACAATCTTTATTTGTTATTTAAATAGACACTCTAAATGTCCCTCTAAAGTGACTGTACCAACTTACACTCTTGCTAGTAGGAAACATGTATTACTTCTTTGATGCTATTGCTTATTTTTCTAAATATTGAGTAATGAATATTTAGAAAATATGTCAGTTATAAAGAAAAAATAATTAAATACACACCAATGTTACCCCTCAGAGGTAATAACCATCCTGATTTTCCCTTTAACATTCTTTTGCTTTAAAAAATCATTTCCTCTAAACTCAGTGTGGTGGCTTATGCCTGTAATCCCAGCACTTTGGGAGGCCGAGGCAGGAGGATTGCTTTGAGCTCAGAAGTTTTAGACCAGTCTGGGAAACATAACAAGACCCAAACTCCTGGGCTCAAGAAATCCTCCTGTCTTATCTCTACAAAAAAAAAAAAAAAAAAAAAAAACCAGGCTTGGTGGCACCGGCTACTTAGGAGGCTGAGAGGGAAGGATCTCCAGAGCCCAGGAGGTCAAAGCTATGGTGAGCCAAGATTGGGCCACTACACTTCAGTCTGGGTGACAGTGAGATGCTGTCTCAAATACATAAGTGTGTGTGTGTGTGTGTGTATACACACATATATTTATATATATTCCTCTATAGGACTATATCTTTAGAAGTTTTTGCACCTCATAGAAATATAATCATCCAGAATGCATTCCTGGGACTTACTTGCTTTTGAAAGTCATCAGTGTTGATGCTTGTGGCTGCAGGATTTGCTTTTGCCCATGGTTTCTATAGAATTCTACCGTGTGACTATCCCACGACTAATTTTTCTATTTTGCAATTGGTGGATACTTAGGTAACGTAGTTTTGTTCTTGCAAACATGTGCTGCTCATGTTATCATATTATGTTGAATGATCTGAAATGGATGAGATTTGAAGATGTCTGACCCTACAAAAACAGTAGTCTCATATCTCAACCTGATACCTCTCTCCCATGTAGGGTGCAATAGCTTACATGAGCACACACACATGCACACTTTTCACACTTAAAAACCAAGTTTTTAAAAAGCCATAAAGAACAAAATCATGTGCTTTGCAGCATCATGGATGCAGCTGGAGACTATCATTTCAAGTGAACTATCACAGGAACAAAAACCTGAACATCCCATGGTCTCACTCACGCAAGCACGAAGGTGGGATTGACAAACGCTGAGTGCTGCTCGTGGGGGGATGGAGGGAGGGGAATGAGGGGTGCACAGTCCCCCACTGGATACCACATCCACTGCTAGGGGGAGAGAGAAATAAATATACCATATGGTAAGTGCCGTGGCCAGGAGTAAAAGTAGCATCAAGAAACATGCTTTATTTCTTTTATGTTATTTTTGAGTCGGGGTTTCACTCTGTTGCCCAGGCTGGAGTGCAGTGGCATGCTCACAGTGCATGGCAGCCTCCACCTTCGGGGCTCAGGAGATCCTCCCACCTCAGCCTCCCAAGTAGCTAGGACTACAGGCATGCAACACTACCCTTACTTGTACACAATTTACTTGTGCAGCAAATCCTCACATGCACCCACAACTCCAAAAATAAACATAAAGCACTGAAAATAAAGAAATAAAGCCAAAGCTGAATATTGTGTAGGGTTATATAACTCCCACTGCCCTAAGCCCTACTGCTGTCCATAATCATGAGCAAGTGGAGTGATCGCTCCTGGCTGGTTTCCTCATCTGTCAAGTGCAGGAGTCTGCCTCTATGGTTCTCAATCTTGATCATGATCCCCTTTAGTTCTCAGAGTTGCTCATGGTCCTGGTGGCTCATGCATGTTGCTGAGAGGCCAATTCTAAACTCATGGGTGCTGAGAGCTGGAAGATGGTTTAAGGAAACTGATGGCAAGATATTAGGCGACACTGGTCAAAGTTATGTCACTGCCAAAACCAGGGCCAAGTAGCCTATTCCTAGGCCAGGAGTCTTTCTATTCCAGAAATATAAAAACATAAAGTATAAGAAAAGCCCACTGGAAAATATTATTGGTGTTTATACAAAAATGAAATGCTTTAAATACTTTGTCAAGTACTATTTGCCTATAGACATAAGAATTTAAATTGTCCAGTGTATTATATGGAGTAGAATTTCTGGTTTCTAGGAAGTTAGTGATTGCATAAAACTACTAATTTTTTTTTTTGAGTTGGGAGTCTCATTCTGTCGCCCTGGCTGGAGTGCAGTGGCACCATCATGGCTTACCACAGCCTCTACCTCCTGGGCTCTGGTGATCCTTCCGTCTCAGCCTCTTAAGTAGCTGTGATTACAGGCATTCACCATGCCTGGCTAACTTTTTTACTTTTTTGTAGAGATGAGGTCGCACTATGTTGCTCAGGCTGGCCTCAAACTCCTGGGCTCAATCAATCCTCCTGCCTCGGCTTCCCTAAGTGCTGGAATTATAGGCGTGAACTACTGTACCCAGTCAAAAACGATGTGTTTAATCACCGCAAGGTATTTCCAGCTTGAGGAAATCATTCTACTGTGATAGTTTGGGTGATTATTCACCCAACACTCATACCCTCACCCCTGCCAACGTGACAGAAGTCCTTCTGCTGATGCCAGGCTGGAAGGGATGCGGTGGTCAATGGAAAGCCAGCAGAGGATGGGTTTCACGCACGCTTTTGTGGCTGGCTTTACTCTCCCGCACACTGGAATTCCCTGAGAAGCTGCTGCCCCTTCAGTCTGAGCCCCAGCGTGGAAACACACGGACCTGATCTGAGCCCATCTATGTGAAGGAGCCAGGCCCAGGTGGATGTGTCACCTGATGCACAGACACCCTGGCAACCCATCCAGATCAGCCAAGCTTCTGCTGACCTGTAGATACCCACGCAACAACGTATGACATACCTGCCTATTCTTATAGCCTGGGACAACTGAATGGAACCTCTACATCCTCTACAATGCATCCTCCAGACTTCGGCCGGTGTGTCTCAGAATATATCACTCCTCAGCTTAATCCTCCTGGCCCATCATGGGTTTCCTCCAGTTAGTAACAAGACCTCAACTCCTCACCAACCCTGCACTTTTGAAGTTCTCTGATAACCGGCTCATCTCTGACATCACACTGCATTACTCTCCCTCTCACCCATCTCTGAAACACTAGCTATCTTTTCATTCACTCAATAAACATGTATTGAGCGTCTACTATCTGTCAGGCAGTTTCTAGAAGCTGGGGATACAACCATGAGTAAGATGAAATTGCTGCTCTCTTAAATTCTAGTGGGGGAGAGAGAAAAAGCAAATGAGCAAATAATTATACCATATGGTGAATGCCATGGCCAGGAGTAAAAGTTGTATCAAGAAGCATGTTTATTTATTTTATTTTATTTTTGAGTCGAAGTCTCACTCTGTTGTCTAGGCTGGAATGCAATGGCATGATCACAGCTTACCGCAACCTCAACCTCCTAGGCTCAGGTGATCCTTCTGCCTCAGCCTCCTGGGTAACTGGGACTACAGGCATGCATCACCACGCCCAGCTTATTTGTTTATTTTTGTTGTTGCTGTGAGGTCTTGCTATGTTGCCCATACTGGTCTCAAACTCCAAGTCTCAAGTAATCCTCCTACCTTGGCCTTCCAAAGTGCTGGGATTACAGGCATCAGCCACTGCCCCTGGGTAACCTGTGGGACTCTTGTTTGTCATTTGGGTGGATGAATAAGTGAAGGATTGAGTCTCTACCGACTCCATGCCAGGCTCTGATGTGTGTGCTCACAGGCGTGACCTGTAGAGATTATTCTCATTTTATAAAAGAAGGTTCAAGAAGGGACTGTCTAATGCCAGGCCTCATCTCCTCCCACTGCTCATAATGTGGCTTCCATTTGTAAGTCTTTCCCACCAGCTTTCCACACAACTAGTCACCAGAGGTTGTCACAGGGACAGAGCCCTGAGCTTGAATAGTTCTTACTGGGACTCAGTGCCTGAGCAACGTAGGAGAAACATCCGGAAGCTGGAACAAGTGGGTCTGATGCACCCACACTCCTCCTTTGCAGATCCTTGGGCAAACAAGGGTGGGTGTGTTAGAAACAGGCTGATTTGCCAGGTTAGAAATTCTCTAGAAAAAGGGAACATGATCTGACTATCCAGGAACTCCTTCTGGATCCAGCTGTCTTGAAAAATGAATCTGTAGACTCTGAACAATTATCATAACACTGTAAGAAAGGGATTGGCAGTAGTGGGAAACTGTGCAGGGTGTGTGTGGGGTGGGGGGGGGGAATGACACACTTCATCAATAAGGGTACCAGATCTCAAATCAGGTGAAGTGGGGACCAATGTGAGGCCCAAACTTTACCTATACAATGACCATTTGTATACTTAACCCTGAAGTGTGCTCTGCATCTTTAAAAAAAAAAAAAGAATCACTTTCTGGAGAGCCTGTGGCTTGTTGAGTCATCTCTCTGTTTTTTTGTGGCCCCCCTCCCCTTGCCGGCATAGTTTAGGGGCTGCTGCCTTTCCACCCTCCTGGTGGAGGAATAAGCTGGCGGAGCCGAGAGAAAACTGGGAGAGTCGCCAGCAACTTTGCAAAGGCATATGTGATACATATGTGTGCATGGGACACATGTGCATATGGGATATATGTGTATATAAGATAATATAAAGTTCTTACCACGCGGCTCACCACCCCTTCCTCTTTAGGCCATCACCAGGTAAATTAAAATTCTGGCTTCCTCTGCGAAACCTTCATCGACCCACCTGTGTCCACCCCACAACACCCCGGGCCCCACCTCTTCCCTGATTTTTGATCTGGGTCCCTGGCGCCTTCTGCTCCGCTGCTGTGGGCACCAAGGTGAGGTGTGGAGCAGGGGCCGGTCGCGCCCAGAGACTTGGCAGGGCTAGGGGTTGGGGGTGCTGACACCCAGCCCGGAGCAGCCTGTGGCGTCCCTGGAGTAGCGCGCCCCCAGTCCCACTCCGCCTAGCGCAGCCAGGACGCGCCTGCGAATAAGTCACACAGCGGGGGTGGGGGGTGGGGGGGTGGGGTGGGGGGGTGTCAACTCCAAGAAAGAGGACTCGGTGGTTCTCCCAGTCCCCAACCTCCCCTTGCCCCGACTTGCCGAGGTGTCCTCAACCTCTCTCCCGGCTCCCGACCTCTCCCATTGTCCTCAACCTCTCTCCCAGTCCCCGACCTCCCCTGATATCCCCGACCTCCTCCGGTGTTCCTGACCTCCCCCGCCCCCGACCTCCTTCTGTCCCCGAACTCCTCCGACCTTCGACTTCCTCAGTGTCCCCGACCTCCCCCAGTGTCCTCAACCTCTCTCCCTGCCCCTGACCTCCCCCGTCCCCGACCTCCTCCAGTCCCGGACCTCTCCCCGTCCCGGTCCTCTCCGGGTCCCCGACCTCCCCCAGTATTCCCGACCTCCTCCCGCCCCCAACCTCCCTCGTCCCCGACTCTCTCCCCCGCCCCGCCCAGTCCCCGACCTCCTCCGGTGCCGGTCCCCGTGGAGCCGGCTCGGGGCGGGGCTCCTATGGGGTCCCGGGCGCGCCCTCTACCCACGGGTGACGTGCGCCGCGGACTCTGGAAGTAAGTCTGAGTCAGAGGAAACGCCCTTCTCCGCGGGCCCTGGGAGTCTCCCCGGTGCATCCCGAGAGTCGCCGCCAACCCTCAGCAAGCTATCATCCACACGGCTGCCCCCAGAGCCGGGGAAGTCCCCTCTGCCTTGCCCGACGCGGGCTTTCCCGCAGAGCCTGGAATGTCCGGGCACCAACAGATACGAGCTGACCTACTGGTGGTCTGAATGAATGAATGATTCCCGAACAACTGCGTTCAGGGTCCTACATCCCTCTCCAGTCTCCACCGGTACCCGGGGACCGCCTCCCCATCTCTGCGCCACCCAGACGCCGGCCCCTGGCTCGGGCGCTCACCTTCTCGGCAGGGTTCTCCGGACGGCAGCCTCACTTGCGCCCCCATGGCCCGGCGCGGGGCTCCACTGTCCCCGCGGCCCGCGTGCGGGCGGGGCGGCGGCTCCGCGGTTGGTGCGCTCTGACTCCGCCCTCGGGCAGGCTCAGCCAATGAGGACGACTGGGCGGGGCCCTGATGTGCCACGCCCCCGCTCAGGCGGGTGGGGCGCTCACTCGGGGTGCACCCGGGAGATGCAGACTCCGCACCCGGCCCCGGCGACCCTGGGGGAAGTCAGTGGAGTGGAGGCTGTGCCGAGACTCCCTTGTGGTTCCTCGGGGTGAACCCCCTCCCGATCCCCCGCTGTCTTGGTACGGACCCCCTGGGGTTCTGTGCTGATGACCGTGCGGAAGGATATTCTGGGGGCTTCAGAGCAGACGTTGCCCTTCTGTGCTGTCATCGGCTTCCCACGCTATCCCTCCACGCCCCCTCCATCCCCCCGCCCATCCATCCCCCTCACCCCGTCTCCCACCGGCAGGCCACTCCCCTCCACCCGCCCCATTTTCCAGGTCATACAGTTATTTGAAATGAACTCTTCGGGGAGAAGCTATGCCTGAGCAGAAAAGACCTATTCCCACAAAATAATAACAGCTAATATTTATGGTATCCTCGCTAAACCACACGGGTGCAGGCACATCGTGTGTTAACTCGAAATCTCTCTGGCCTGGTGACCGGAGGCAAAGGGTGAGGTTAAGTCACAAAATCACGGTGGGGAGACTTGGTAACAGGTGCTCCTGCCACCAGGAATGGCACGATTCCTGCGCAGACCCTCAGTGAGGGGAGAGGGGGCGCCTGCCAGCTCCCCTGCTCGGAGGAGAACACTCTGCTCACGCAGCCTTTGTTCTAGTCGTCAACAGTGCTATTAACTGTGTTACCTAATAGTTTCGCAGCACAGGCTTCAATCTTGCTTTTCTCGTTCTTAGGCTGATGAGAGGAGTTAAAAACGAACTAGTCAACAAAGCAATCCAAGGCCCGCAGTTTTACCTTAGATGGCTTTCGGTAGAAGGAATGGCATGGCGCCGGAAACTGGGCAAGTTGAAAGGGAGACTTATGCCAGTTTTTGATAACAAGTCTCAAAGCTTAGATTATGTCTTCTTCTCCTTCTTCTCTTTCTCCTTCCCCTCCTCCTTCCCCTCCTTCTCCTCTTCCTCCTCCTCCCCTTTCCCCTCCAGCCCCCTTCTACTCCTCTTCCTCCTCCTTCTTTAAATTGGGTCTCACTTTGTCTCCCAGGGTGGCAGTCATCACAATCTCGACCTCCTGGGCTCAGGCCATTCTTCTGCTTCTGCCTCCCAAGTAGTTGGGACTGCAGGTGCATGCCATCACACCCAGCTAACTTTTTGATTTGTTGTAGAAAGGAGGTCTCATGTTGTCCAGGCTGGTCTCAAACTCCTAGGCTCAAGTAATCCTCTAACCTCAGCCTCCCAAAGTGCTGGGAATACAGGCATGAGCCACTGTGGCTGGCTTGATCGTGCTATTTAACTAGTATTTTTACTGCTTTTTTTTCTTTTTGAGTAGGCGTCTCATTCTGTCCCCCAGGCTGGAGTGTAGAGGCATGATCACAGCTCACCATATCCTTTACCTCCTGGGTTCAGGCAATCCTTCTGCCTCAACTCCTGAGCAGCTGGGACCACAGGCATGTACCATCACGCCCTGGTAATTTTAATTTTTATTTGTAGAGACGAGGTCTTGCTATGCTGCACAGGCTGGTCTCTAACTCCTGGGCCAGAGCAATCATTCTGCCTCAGCATCCCAAAGTGCTGGGATTAGAGGTGTTAGCCACTGCACCAGGCTGAAATTTAATACTATTCCAGTGAGTTATTAATTTAATAGTGAATTCCAGGGACTATCTCACAGTAAAATAATAATGCTCTTAACAGTTACTGTAATTTAAGATGCAATTTGTGCCAGCCATGATGAGAAGAGTTTTATGTCTATTATTTCTAATTACCATACTTTGATTCAAAGGATGCATTCCAATAATACTGATTTAAAAACAAACAAACAAACCAAAGACCTAGGGAAATTAAACAGTTTTCCCCAGACCACGGTGCTATTGGTAATTGGCAATCCGGGATGGTTAGTTTGACTTCCAAGTCCACTAAATTTCCAGTATTCCAGGGAGTGGTGTTATCATCCAGTGCTATTACCGTCACCTAAATATACAAGAGTGACCAAAATCCCATGGATTTTCAAGGTCACTTAAATTCAGACATAATAATAAACAATTCACTTATTTTATAATGTATCATAACTTATGAGGGGTCTTGTCATTTCTGTTACCATAGAATGATGGTAACCCTGGTAAGCACATGACTACAGGGATACAACTGTGACTCTGTAGGATCCAAATTTCATTTTATTTACTCGTTCAGTGGTGAAGAGATTCTGGGACTGATTTCACACAAACTTAACTTTCAAGGATCTGTATAAGCAGATTGGATGTTTATACTCTGTAATTAGTGAGTTTCCCTAAAAATAGTCTACCTTAGAAGTTAAATTGTAATCAAGGTAGTCTACTCACTAGCAGAAATTTAGTCATATATGGGACACCTCATTTTTGGCAGACAGTTTATACACTAGCTAGTTAATTATGAAATAGGGAAGTTACAGAACTTGCCCTAGGCAGCACAGCTAGCAAGTACAAGAGCTGGGATTTGAACCAAAGTTGGCCTAATGTCCAAGCTCGTCATTCTGACTATGAAGCAAGACTGTCTTTCATGGGAAGTGACCTGATGAGAACTTTCTAGCCCAGTGCCTAGCAGGTAACACTTATTAACCAGTTTTTAAAAAATGAATATGGAAAATAACAATTTCCTCATTGTGCACATTTTACATTTACCCTGAACGACATGGGCTTCAACTGTGCAGATCCACTTAGATGCAGATATTTTTTAACCCAGCACAAATAGAAAATATGGTATTCTCAGGATGTGAAACCCGTGTCTACACAGGGTCGACTTTTCTTAACCCCGGGTTCAGCAGGACCCTCTGCCAGACTTGAATATGTGCGAATCTTGGTATACACTGGGGTCCTGGAACCAAGTCCCTGCATATGCTGAGAAGCGATTGTATTTTGGCCTCTAATTGAGATGAAGAGTTAATAGCGTACCAAATACATTTCTATATTGAAGGAATGAATGTATTGATTCTCATTAGCTATGGTGAGGAGGTGATTTGATGGAAATCATGAATTATCTCAGAAAAGAACACATTTTCCTGCATATACCAAATTATGGTGTAATAGAGTTGAGTCGTGGACCCCAAACTCTGCCAATGAAATCTGTCTGAGAACTTTTGTACTCACTCAGAGGGCTGCGGATGGCAATTGTGCTTATTTCTCCATTGGTGTTGCTATTGTCAGAGCTGCACAGCCTCCATTTCCTCTTGACCAAGTTCTAAGTGCAAACAGGCCAGAAGTCTTTCATAGGTCCACCCTAATGGGTGCTATTAGGCACAGACATGCCCAGCTTGTTTTCCAAACATGATTTTGAATTTCTCTTTGCTCCTCTCTGTGTTCTTCCCACCTTGTCAAAGGGCAACCTCTTCTTTAGCTAGAGTCATCTTGACTTCACTTTTCACTCACATGAGCATGCAATCAACCACCAAGTCTCGTTGCCTCTGTCTTAAAGATGCGTCCACAATCTAACCCACTTTCACCACCTCTGCTTCTATTGTCCCTGTCTGAAAGCTGGTTGCCTCTCACTGTGTTGCTATAATCGCCTCCCTGCTGTTCCTACTGGACAGGTCTCCTAAGACCTTCACTCCTTCATTCCTCTTCCTCTTGCTTCCTCTAATGTAGCCACACTGGCCTCCCTGCTTTTTCATTTCTTTCTTTTTTGTTTTTGAGACAGGATCTTGCTGTGTTGCCCAGGCTAAAGGGCAGTGGCACGACCATGGCTCGCCGCAGCCTTGATCTCCTGGTCTCAAGTGATCCTCCAACCTCAGCCTCCCGAATAGCTAGGACTGCAGGTGTATGCCACTGCACCCAGCTAACCTCCCTGTCTTTCTTTACCTACAGATTATTTTCTTGCTGGGCAGGCTTTTTCCCTAGAAATGGGCATGGCTGGCTCTGTTACTATATTCAGGTCTCTGCTACATGAGGCCTCCCTGAAGATCCCCTCTAAGACAGTCCTGCCCCTCTCCATATCATTCTCTATCCCTTTACCTTGCTTTCTTCTTTATCATATCAGTAATCACTGACTTCTTATATGTTTACTACTTTGCATATTGTCTTTTCCACCCATTAGAATGTACCCTCCACAAAGGCAGAAACTTGATTAACTGTTGACTTCCCAATGCTTCGAAGAGAGCCTTTCATTTAATAAACATTTGTCGCATGAAGGACTGTACATGGCATTGAGCTGTACACTGGAGATGCAGTAATGACCTTGCAGACACAGTCACTGACCTTTTGAAGTTTACAGTTTCTACTGGGGAGGCAGACGTGAAACCATGAATTACAGTCCATTCAATTATTATGCTTATAAACACAGGGAAGACATTGACACTCTGGCTGAAGGTCTTGCTGTGTTGCAAGACAGACTATCAACTATTTATAATTTAGGGCCAAGAGCCAGAATTCCTTAAATCACAGAGTTTTTGAAATGAAAACACAAAGGATCAATGTCATGCAAATGAGCATGTATGAGTAGCGGTAGTTTAAAAAGGATTATGGAGATTTAGAGGGCGCTGACAAAGCAAGACAGGAGCCAGATTTAAAGTAGCCTCTAAATAGATCATCCGTTGCAGCTGTCAAGGTGACTGCAGGTAACAAGGAAGGAAATCCATGAAGGGACCCTGGGTCAGGCTAATCACACTTTGGAGGGGAAAACACAGCACAACAAATTCTTGCCCTTTTAAACTTGGGTAAATCAGAAGAATATCCCTAGTAGGTATATATTTTATTTTATTTTTTTGAGTGGGGTCTTCCTCAGTGGCCTAGGCTGGAGTACAGTGGGACGATCACGGTTCACCACAGCCTCAACTTCTGGGCTCAGGTGATCCTCCCGCCTTAGCCTCCTGAGTACCTAGAACTATAGGCACACACCATTGCACATGAATATATATATATATATATATATATATATATATATATATATATATATATATATATTTTTTTTTTGTAGAGATGAAGTCTCAATGTAGTGCCCATGCTGGTCTTAAACTTCTGGGCTCAGGCAATTCTCCCACCCTGGCCTCTCAAAGAGCTGGGATTACAGGCATGAGCCACTGTGCCCAGCCCCACTATGTATATTTACATATGCAGACAAAATTTCCACTTAACTTCAGCAAAAAGACAATTTCACCCCCTCCCTGCCCCCAGAATCTCCCAGTTCAGTCGGTGTCCTCCCAGAATCAAAGGCTTTTCGCATGCACTGTTTTACTCTTTGTCAGTCTGTATTGTAGTCATCTCTTCTGCCTGTCCCCTGCCTTGTACCCTCCTGAGGGAAGGACGTCTCGTCCTTGGAAGAGAGCCCAGCACATCAGAATTACATGTGGGATGAATGCATGCTACCTGAGTGAACTTCATGCCTTTATGAAGGATTATTAATTAGCATTGTTAAGTATACACATAAAACAATTTTAAAATGAATTATTTCACTTGGCCACATTTTGCTAGAATTACATAAGACATGGTTTAGAGACAAGGTACAGATAATGGCTCTGTGTTTTTATATGTTAGTTACTTAATTGCTGCATGTACCCGGTTATCCAAAATTCCACTGCACACGCTGGGTACACTGAGGCCTCAGCAGTGTGTGGCAGAGTCTAGGTACAGTCCAAAGACCAGAGGAAAGGAAAAGGAGGGAGAGCAAAGTTGTGAAGTGTCCTCTTTGTAGACCAACAGTGTGTGACCTGCTAAATCCATCCAGCCTCGTAAAAACCCAATGTGGTAGGTGTTATATTTCCATTTGACAAAGTTATTGAGGCTCAGAAGGGTTACATAATTTTCTCAAGGCCACACAACCAATACACATGATCCCAAGAATCCAGAACATTCTATTCATCCTTCATGATAGTTTGGGGGTGGAAAAAGATACATGAAGGCATTGTGGGAACTAGTGAAGAAAGGAGCGTTTGAGATAAGGCAGGTGAGACATTCTGAATATGTAAGGAATTTAGTGTGTGTGTGTGTGTGTGTGTGTGTGTGTGTGTGTAAGATGGGGGGGTGTAGAGAGAGAGACTCATTGTGGAAGGGCTGTTTTATAAGGACAAGTTCTGTGAAGTTTCCTGATGTCAACCAGTAGCTAAGCCAGTTGGAGGAAGAAAGGTTTACTCGAATCATTGCTCCGATTGTTTTAATAATTCATCAAAATCATTTAAGAAAGTTTCCAATGGCAAGCAAACCATGAAAAAAATGAATGCTCTACAGCTACATGTGGGAGGAAATGCCTGAGCTTGCCATCTTGTTTCCTTTTTAGGATGCGTATTTAGTGATGCCATCTGTTTCCGAGGCAGGACTAGAGAAAGGTTGCTCTCACTAGACCTCATGCAGTTTCCAATCAGAAAATATATCTTCAGCTTTTAAAAAGAAGTCATGCACACTCATGACAATGCAGCTAACTATTGTAAAATAAAGTTTAAATTTGATAGTTCTCTTTTTAAAATTATAATAGCCTTCATGAAGTTTATTTACAATGACATATACAATGTTTAGAAATGGTAGTGAGCTCTTTGTATTAGCATATCTCATTTTAATACTACAACCAACCTGTAAGATATTATTATGATCATTACATGGAAACCAAAACCATTCCATGGAATCCAAACCCCAGAGCTAGTAAGTGGAGCTGAGAGTCAAATTCAGGCCCATGACTGATGACTCCAAAAGCTGTATGTTTAAGCCCAGCGTGTTGTCACAGAAAGCGCCCCCAAAGTGGGCAGCAATGGTTGGCATAAAAGAGGCTTGGGCAAAGTGAACACTAAGAACAAAAGACTCTTCCACATTCAACGGTGGGTAGTCATTTTCTGAAAACACTAACTTCCCAAGGAGCAATATCAACATGAAAATACTAAGGACATCCATAGAAGTTGAATTATTTTATAAATAATAAATCCAAATCAGGTGATTAAAAAAGTTTTTAAGAGGAAATTCCTTAGATGTGAGGAACAATCATATTATATTTTTATAATGTAAATGTTTCTTTTAAAATATGTTTTTAGAGATAGGATCTCACTATGTTGCCCAAGCTGGCCTTGAACTCCTGGGCTCAAGCGATCCTCCTACCTCAGCCTTCCAAAGTGTTAGGATTACAGATGTGAGCCATCACACCCAACCAATAATAATATTATAAGAAGTAACAATGGCCACTATCATGTTTGCATCTATGTGGTAAAGTGCGAGGGGGTTTACAGGTTCATCCAACTTAAAGTTGAGGAGATTGAGTCATAGTTGGTGACTCAATCTCCATATATTCATAGTTTCCATATATTCTTTGCTGTCACTGTTAATGGTACATTGCTGACAGAGGTGATTTAACCTCATTCTTCATGGTTTTACCATCCACATGGCAAAAACACTGTGGTATTTTGAAGTCAGGCAGGCCTCAGTGTAGGGTTGTAAGTTACAAAAACAGAACATTCTGTTAAATTTGAATTTCAGATAAATGATATGTTTTGTCTTTGTTTCCGTTTGTGTATTTACTTTTAATAATGATATGCTATGAAAAACCTTAGCACCAGCAGTCATTCTAAAGGAAAGACACTTGCAGGTATCTGGTTGTATAAACTACTGATAAAAATTCACAGCATTTGGTCATGGCAATAATACCTTTTTAGCATAAGTTTGTCTCATGCACGATTTGAGCCATACTTTCATTATAGCACTATTCACTATAGCAAAAACATGGAACCAACCCAGATGCCCATCGAAAGTGGACTGGATAAAAAAAAAAAAAGTGGCACATATACATGCCGGAATACTATGCAGCCATAAAAAAGAACAAAATCATGGCCTTCATAGCAATATGGATGCCCTGGAGATCATCATACTAAGTGAACCATCACAGAAACAAGGAACTGAATATCACATGTTCTCATGCATAAATGGACCCTAATCACTGGACACAGGAGCACAAGGGTGGGATCGGCAGACACTGGACACTGCTGGGGTGAGGGAAGAAGAAGGACGGGGGACACGTGACAATACCTGGTCCACTACCAAGGGAGGAGGGCCAGCTGGGAAGTCCAGACTTCACCTGCATGCAACTTACTTATGGAGCAAATCCTCATGTATACCCCACAACTCTAAAATGTAAAAAAATAAAATAAATGTTTGAGACACTGTATTTTTACTTTTATTTGTCAGATCTGGCCAACTCCCACTGGGTGTGCATCTCAGCTGACCCTGACACAGCAGCATCCACCATCAGGACCCCAGGTAAATGTCTGTGACCCTCAGCCCTCGTGTTCTCTGCATAAAATAATGTAGATGCCTTATCTACTTCCCAGGGTGGTGTTCGTTAAGTTCCCACCCCTCTTGAGAATCTCTTTGTGTTTCTATTGATGACTTATTTTCCTTTATACCTGTGAATTTCATGTTACTTGTCATTTCATGCTTCTTGAAAGGTTTACAATGAACTTCAGAGAGATAGGTTTAAGACACTGCCGTGTTATTCAAGCAAAGGGTTCATGTTCCTAAGTAGATGATGAAGCTTTTCACATTAAGGGACTGATACCATAACATTTTGGCATAGAGCTAAGTTGTAACACAAGTGATCACATTGGTTAAGTTGAGAAAGTTTGTAATAAAAATGAATTTATCTAAAACAAGCTTAGTTGCTGCTCAAAGGGTGTGTGTTTAAGTACAAGATTGCAAAGAGCTAAATAAAAATGGTGTATTTGGTAACATGCTGATTGATCAGTGAGTTGAAAGAAGGCAATAAAATGCAAATAATGGTGATTTACTTAATTTTGTAAAGTCAAATGGAGGTAAACACAGATTTTCTGGAAGTTATATTAGCAATACAAACTTAGTCATAAAAATGTTAATACACTTTAATCTCGTAGTTTAATTTACAAGTAAACACTAAATAATCATAGATATATATATACATATATACACACCTATATATATGTGTGTGTATATATATTTTCTTAAGTTATTATATATATTACATATATATATAATGACTTAAGAATAAAAACATTCATTTTGAAATTCTTTAGACCACAGGAGAAAATTGCCCAATGATAGAAAAACCAGTAAATAAATTAAAGTATAATGAAACATGATAGAATTTCATATAATCTTTAGAAAGATGTATTAGATAGATATTTAGTAACATAAAAATCATCATAGTATAATGTAAATACAAATCAGAATGATTTTATTGAAAAATAGAATGGTAGGTATTGCCAAACTGTTAATATTGGTTATTCCCAAGTGGTAAGAATACGTTTCCATTTTCTTTCTTTCTGTAATATCAAAATTTTAGAAAGCATGTTTTACTTTATAATGAGAAATAGAAAATTATTTATCAAATTCTGGAACACAAAAGTCAGTTTTCTTAAGTACTCAGGACTCCCCTAATTTTCTCCACCAGGCGTCTTAGGGTGTCTCCTCCCTCCATTCTCCCTCCATGTATGTTTTATTTAGAAAGAAACAATTATTGTCATGTTTATTTTTATGAATTTTAGAATGATCCTAGCTACCCCACTGGAAGCTGTGGTTATTTAACTGAGGCCACACATGTTACTGGGTTAAAGGGTTAAATATTCAGCAGGAAAAAATACTGCAAGTACTGGAAAAGGAATAATGTATTTCTAGGGCTGATAGGTTGAAATCAAGGCAATTTTGCTAAGTGGATGCAGGATTTACTTCATGTCATTCTGGTTTTCAGCCATAAGCAAAAGTTTTGTGAGTATGTAGACTGTCTAATGTTGCAGAAAAATTCTTAGGGAAATTTACTTTTAAGTCATTAGAGTGCCCTGAGACACAAACATGCATATTAAGATGATCTTTGCATATCTAAAGTATGAATTATTCTTTCTGGCAAGCTCAACTTTGTCCTATTTTCTTTCATTTTTTTTTGAGTAGGAATCTTACTCTGTTGCCCAGCATCACACTCACGGCCTCCGCAGCCTCGACCTGCTGGGCTCAGGTGAACCTTTTGACTCAGCCTTCCAAGTAGCTGGAACTACAGGCGCATGCCACCACGCCTGGCTAATTTTTTGATTTATTGTAGAGACGAGGTCTCGCCAAGTTGTCCAGGCTGGTCTCGAACCCCTGGGCTCAGGCAATCCTCTTACCTCCGCCTCCCAAAGTGCTGGGATTACAGGCATGAGCCACTGCTCCTGACCCCTATTTTATTTCTTGACCAACTATGTTTCTGCTATGCAATTCTTCCACAAAATACACAGTTAAAAGATCAATAAGGCTGGGTGTGGTGGCTCAAGCCTGTAATCCCAGCACATTGGGAGGCTAAGGTGAGAGAATTGCCTGAGTCTGTGGGTTCAAGATCAGCCTGGACAACATGGTGAAACTTTGTCTCTACGATAAATTTTTAAAAAATTAGCAGGGCATGGTAGCATGCCCATAGTTTCGGCTACTTGGAAGGCTAAGGTGGAAGGATGGCCTAAGCCCAGCAGGTTGATGCTGGGGTGGCCGTGAGCGTGCCACTGCTCTCCAGTCTGGACGATGGAGTGAGATTCCAACTAAAAAACAACAAAAAAAGACCAATGAGTGGTCAAGGGCACCCTATTAATTTTGCATATGATGGCACTCTCTTTGAAAATTTAGCCATACTGTGTAAAAACATAGACACTTTTTTTCAAGATTGTAACTCTGGGTGACATTGGCAGTATGATTCCCATACAATTCATCAGGTAATATTACCTTTGGTTTGCCTTCAAGTTTGTTGTGAGTCATAGCTCTGAGAAACCCCCTTATATTCCTAACTGTCATACATATTAATAAGCTCAGGTTCAAGCAAAGGATAATGGCGATTTGGTGGCTGTTATTTTCATCCATGTATAAATCCGCAAATCCAGCGCAGGGTCATGAAAATCCTCCTCTGACAATGCCGTGTGGGACTGTTTCTTTCCCTGGGAATGATTTAGAAAACTTGCTACTTGTGCATGTCTAAGGAAAGGGAAAAAAACCCAGCATATTTATCACTTTTTTAAAAGTTAGGGCCTGGAATGTGACAATGTCAAGACTTACAATATTTCCCAGCTTGTTCTGGATATACCATTGACTTCCACTTCCAGAAGACACAGACACATTAAAACAACCAAAGGTAAGAACTCAGTGGTACTTACAAATATGCTTATTCACATATGCTTATACTTGTTTTGGTTCATTAAAGTGTCAGCTTTTGCTTTGTTTTTCATGTTACATGCTTTCTAGACATAGCTAATGAGGGTATTTTTATTAAATTCTCTGTATTTTGACAGAAAAGTGAATGTTCTACTAAAATACAATTTAAATTTAAAAATAGCAGTAAATAAAAAGCTGGGAATATAATTCTGCTAATCTGAGTATCACAACATAGTAAATGCTGCCTACCTTGTGCAAATTTTAATTTCGTTTTTAGAAGTCGAAAACAATAACTTTGGCAGATGCTTTTTCTCCCAACAGAAGTATCGTATACTAATTTTTCTTTCAGTCTAAAATATTTGGGAATAGAACACTATCAAACTGATATAAATCTTAAAGAATTAACTCCTAAAAATATGAACTCCCATTCATTGGCAACTTCTTAAGTGTTGAGTATTTTATTGACATGATAATAACAACCTGTCAACCTCCTTCCAGAGATGAATAAGTGGTTGAAAGGATTAAATGGCTTACCCAAGGACACATTTCTATTATATGCAGGAGCTAGAATTTAAATCACCTTGCCTTTTTAAAACTCTCAGTGATAAGCATGTATATTTTATCTGGAAAGAAACAATTACTGTCACGTTTATTTTTATACATTTAAAAACAGTCCTAGCTACTTGGGTGTTGAAGTGAGAGGATCACTTGAGCCCGGGGGGTTGGAGGCTGCAGTGAGCTATGATTGCACTAGGGCACTCCAGCCTGGGTGACAGGGTGAGAACTTGTCTCTGAGCAAACAACACGAACCAAATGCTGTATTTATCATTTCTATTGTGTCAAGATTACATGTTTTTAAATATCAGTGATTTCATTTTATGTTAGAAAGTTAGACTCTATTAAGCAAAGTTTAAAATGTTTCTTTCAATAAAGACACATCTTACAATTGACTTTTTACATTTTGACCTTTTAAAAATATATCCGTCCGTCAATTTGTTCTAAAACACTCATTCATTCACTCAGCTATGATCCATAAACACCGCTTACTCGCTCACTCATGACCTTGTTACATCAAGCCAGCAAATAAGCGAGGGTGGGCAGTGAATGCCAGGATGCACATGTAATTTAAAGGCCTAATATTTACTGACTGTACCAAATGTCCCATGGAAAACACACCCTCTTTTCTCCAATCTGGGAGAAATTGTTCACAGTTGTTCATAAAATGATATAAATATTGTTCGCAAAAATAATCTTGGTGAAGCCAAAAAATATACAGACCACATTCTATGTCAAGTAAAATTAGAAGTTAAGAAGACAAGTGTAAATTAAGGACCCCATCCCTTACCAATGAAAAGAGAAAAAGGGAAAGTAAAAAAAAAATCCTCAAATGGTTCTTTAATGGACGATAATAACAAAACAGCTATTGTAGACTGTTGCATTTTCATAGAGGTAAAATTTAAATTTAAGCTATGAAGTTAACATGTGCTAAAAACTAAAAAGTGTGGGTAAAATAAGCTATTTTCCAAAAAAAGTCTAGATTTAAATTATTATAAACTTAATTATGGACTAAAAACTATGGTTCAAATGGAAAAAAAAAGTGTCCAAGAACCACCTCTGAAAGAACCCCACTACACCCTAAATATTTTGACTTATTCATTTATTCAACATGTGTTTACTTAGTACCTACTGTAATACGGGGCATCATCCTAGGCAGAAGCTTTCCTTTGTTCCCTGGTATGTCCTGTCAATAGGTCAAAGGAGCGAAGCCACATGATGCAGCGGTCATTTATTTTGGTGCTATTATGTGATAGCCAGGCCACCGTATTTTAAATTTTGACTGTGGCACTGACTAGACTTTCCACAGCTGGTCCTTTCCTACCTCTCCTTAGAGACGAGCAATCACACCCCTCCCATCAGCAGATGGCCACTGTGCCAAGAATTTGAATGATGCTAATAGAGCTGCTCTATAGCTTGGAACAAGTGCTCATGGTTGTAACTAACAGTTCATGAAAGTCACCTTCCCAAAGTACAAGTCAGCTTGAGCTTTAAAAGTATCTATGACTTAATTTGATGGAGAGGTAATTTATTAAGTTCAACAATGTATTCTTGATAAGATAGAAAGTTAGTAGTAAAAGAAGACTTATTTAACACAACAGTGAAAATTTATCTGAAATCAGCAGGCAAAAATAGAAATTCTAGAGACTGAAATAAGATAATTATTTAAAATTATTTGTATCTTTTTGTTTTAAGTGTTCTTTCTCAGTATCTTTTTTTTTTTTTTTTTTTGAGTTGGCGTCTCACTCCGTCGCTCAGACTGGAGTGCAGTGGCCGCTTCCGGCCACCGCAGCCTCGACCTGCTGGGCTCCGGCGATCCTTCCGCCTCAGCCTTCCAAGTAGCCGGAATTACAGGCGTGCGCTACCACGCCCGGCTAATTTTTTTTTTTTTTTTGATTTATTGTAGAGATGAGGTTTCGCCTGCCCAGGCGGGTCTCGAACCCGCGGGCTCAGGCAATCCACTCACCTCAGCCTCCCAAGGCGCGGGATTACAGGCTGA